>JAOXNN020236626.1:0-47463 GCA_028571205.2 Hydropsyche betteni
TAAAAAGGGCTTCAGATAGTTCTAGTCAAATCTCTTCCACACTGACATCGTCTTCTTCTTCATTAGCTCCTACAAAGACTCTGCTGTCTGCACCTCTACCCTATCCTTCTATTTCTATAACAAACTATCGAATAGACTGGGGTGGCCTGGATCTACCTTGCTCTTCATTAACTTCATCCTGTTTCTAATAAAGGTGGGTATCAGGCCATTCAGCACCAACGTAGTAAATAGAACGATTATTATGACTGTCGATTTAATGATTAGACTGGTCACTTTGACTGGCTGCTCGATTAATGCACTGCTTGTTGTAAGAGCGAATGGAACTGCTCCCTTAACCAATCCAGAAACCATAATCACCTGGAGTTCGTAGCGATTGAGCCTCCATTTCGACTTTCCTTTCCAGAGCCTGAACAGAAAACTAACGAAGAATATGTTAACTAAACGAGCAACGAATACAGCCAGCATAGCCCAGAATATAAATGTGACTGAGACACCATAAACCAACCCTTACTCAGAGTCTCCCTGTATCTGCCATGAAGCTACTCCAAGCAATAAGAATAGCAGTCCTTCAGCAACTAACGATATAGTCTCAAAAGTAACCCTATGTTAAATCTAAATTACTTTGAGCACTGAATACCTTGCTGGCTCATATTGTAAGTATTGAAGTGAGAGAGGGTAATTCCACAGAATAGCATAGTTATTACGCCCGAGAACTAAGATAGCTCACTCACTATGTAAGACATGTAGCCAGTCACAAATATTAATCCCACTTCAGTCACTCCCTTATCCTTTAGTAAAAACCTTCCATATTTAAATAGCAGAGTAGTGACTACTGCGAAGCCTACACCAATTAACACTGAAGCTGCAATATTCAGTAGGAAACTTCCGAGTATCTGAAAACTGGTGAACCACTCAAAGCTAAATAGATCGACTGATCCGTTGACCTTCACCAACTCCACAATAGACTTATACAAAACAATGGTAATTGAATCCTTTAACAAAGACTCTCCAAAGATTATTGAGAAGAGTTTAGGCTGACTCTCAGGTTTTATTTAGCTGTCAGTGGCCACTGGATCGATACTACACATACAGGCAGAGAAGAGTAGTATCTGCCAGGTCTCTAGACTCCTTACGTTACTGATATTATCCGTATCTCTTACTAAACCTTCAATTATTGACACAGTACCCACTACACTGGCTACATAAATCAACCCGGCCAGAGTTAGGAAGTTGAACATTGTGCCCAACAGCCCAAATATATTGATGTAGAAGATGTTGTGGAAGAACCTTCTCTTCCTCAGATTGTACCCATCAGCAAACAACATAGGCGGAAGCAGAACGAAAAACACAATTGTTTAGTTAAAGTCCACCTGAGTGATCTATGCATTACCATGCGTTTAAAGTAATCGTTGAAAGCGAAGAATACTACTAGCCCCATAATGAAACCTAGAAGGATAGCTACTCCTGTCTCGTGAACGAACCTTACCTTGTAATGATCGAATAGGGATGCCAGGTACATATACGCTGCGACTGCTCCCAAAGCTCCGAGAATGATATCCCCGTTGGTACTTTCTGACATGTAAGAGAAATTAATTATTGCCTACTACAACAAATATTCTACCATCCTCTTTATTACCTCTTAAGCCATAGATTTTATAATTGCATACTCACTTCACACTTCAAATATCCAATTTCATTCAAACTTAAATTATTGTGTTTTGATCACAGCTTAATTGATGCCGATACCACAAAGTGATCGAAAGGATGCTCTTCGTTAGGCAGTAAGTTCAGAATAGTGTTCTACCGTATTGTCTCCACCTTACAGTCGAAGATAGTCAGATTGGTTATTATGTAGTCCTTCGTCTACTGTACCAAAACATCCGACTTGTGGTACTGCATCTGCATCATAGTTCGCTTCTTGCTGGTGGTTATCTGCTCGCTCGACATCGGATACAAGTTAATGAACTCTTGAGGGTCTATCCACTGGTTGGCATCGATACCTGCGACAATCTTTAAACTTGGAAACTGTTTTGATAAGTCTTTGAATACTTTTAGCATCTCCTTGCACTGCTAAATCCTAGAAGATTTGGAAGTCAAGTGAATGCTCATCAACAGAATATTACCGAAGAGTACATAACAGGAGTCGTGATTAAAGTTAAGTTTATCCCCATAGCACTTAGCAAATTAACCTGAAAATATTGCGTCAGGAATCTTCTCCATAAGCTTACGACGATACACGATGACAGACTCAAAATTTATTACATGGTCGTACTCAAAAGGGAGGTGTCTAGCCCAATCTACTTTTCCTGCTTCTTGTAGGAATAAAATATCTAAATTTGCGTTCTTAAGGTAATGCAGTAAATCTTTAAGTTTCTGTTTCAACGTCAGATACCCCTTCCCGTGCCATTTCTTCAGGTAGTCCATAAACTTCTGTGGATCAAGCGATTTCAGCTTACTGTCATCGTTTGCATCCACATTATAGAGCATGTCGATCATTGAAACGTACGCAGTCCAATCGAACAGTTTCGTCATGTTTATCATACAGTCATTAACTATATGTTTACCCAGCAGATGTTTGCTCTTACTGAACTAGTAGTCCCATATAATATCGAACTATTTGCGAGTTACCAGCCGGTTATCGATGATACATACGTCTTTGCAGTAGAACACACAGTATCTATGCTTCTTCATGAGAACATCTATTTTGCCTACTTCCCAACTGAACTTCGACACATTATATTCGGGACATTTCTGGAGGTGTTTCTTGAAGTAAGTGTTCATTTCCTCCATCTACCTACTTCCGTCGTGATACTCAAAAGGAGAATTATTGAGGCAAGCGAAGTTTATTGTCGCCACTTTATATAGTTTTGTTGGTTCCATAATAATTATTACATCATAAAGAAATTCTTCCAAACACCAGAAAGTTTGGAAAAGGATGTTCGTCCGATGGCTCAAACGACTGTGGGGTTATGGGGTGATTGTTTATCTTCATGACCTGAGTGCAGTAGAGACGTTCTGTGCTCATAATTATGTCCTTAATGTCTACTATTGGGTACCCAGCTTTATTAAACTGGACCTGCATGTATGACCTCAACTTCCTGGATGTTGCTTGGGTCGGGATATTCTCTTCTGGGTACTGATAAAAACTTCTATTTTAAAACCAATGATTTGAGTTTATCCCTGCTACAATCTTTACCTTTGGATATCTGGTACGAATGTATTCGAAGGCCTCCATCAATCTGGCTCTCTAGTTTACCTGTTATTTCCTCGACGTCAGATGAGCGGATATCAATAACACATCACCCAGCTTACAGTAGCAGATGGCATTTATCACATGTAACTGTCTCTTAACGTTTATTTCGAACTAGAAATCTCGTTATTCGCCTTTGAAAGTATTCGTGTTAAACAGAATAACAGTCTATCCGTGAATCACTATTTCATGTTTAGGGAAATTTATCGCAAGAGTTCGAGTGAATTAAGGTTTTGCCTGCTGAATAAATACGATGTCAATTTAGTACTCTCTAACGAATTTACTTATGTACTTAGTCTTACTTTCAGCTGATAGATACTCGCTAGAGTGCATATCATCTAGTATATTCCCAAACTATATCACTGTGTCCTCGGTTAAAGGTCCTACATCATCCAATTTCTTATGGAAAAACCATTCCACAAACGTCATATAGCTTATAAAATCAAACAGCATACAATCTAACTGTTGGAGCTCAGTCGGCTGCTTATTAAACTTAACACGACCCACCTCCTAATTGTACTTGGCGATCCAGTTCCTTTTAAAAGTTGCTCTATCTATTAGATTGTAAGTTATGGCAGCATTTCCAACGGCCTAGTTCTCCACAAAGCAGTTCATCGTCTGGTAGAGTATGTTGTAGCGGCCCTTCTGGAAGACTCTATCAATTTCTCCCACATCCCACAAATAGTTCTTAAATTCTATCTAGGTAAGGTCTAGCTCAGCCATTAGCGTCTTTTTGAATATTTAATCCAGTCTCTTCTTCTCCTCGAATCTGGTTTAGTCATAGAATTCGAAGGGATTGACGATGAGACCAGAGAAGTTGAGCTGCATTAGTTTGACTCCTCCCTTCTACTATATGGTTAGGTTTCCCATTTAATATTATAGAACCATGTAGAAAAAACAAACTAAGGGCACCTCCATTCAGCTCCGTCACAAAAACAGTGGTGAATCTACTGACCAATAAATAACATGGATGGAGTCATAAATTTAACTACCAACTAACAACCTACGCAACAGTTAATAACTTAGGAAGAATGAACTCCTTAAAAGCATCGGTCTCATCGATATCAACCGTCAGCCCTGGGTTCTACGCAGCCCCATTCAGGAGAATATGAGCGAATTCATCGAAGCCTAATTTTAAGAGGAGTATGCTAAGCATGTAGACTAATACACTCCCATAAAGTACCTTTACATAAGGGAAGTCACAGCCAAATAGTAACTCTAGAAACACCCTACATAAACACTGTTAGGACTATGGTGGAAAAAACTTCGATTGTCTGGACAGTAACTCGCTTATTATTCAGCCAGATAAGCTCGTGTTGTCACTATGTGAGTTCGAATCCAATGTTCTAGCACATCTATTTACTCATCATCGCCATTAATTCCATCATTATGCTCATAGAAGATCCTGCTCACTAACCTTACAGCTTTAACAACTACTTTCTGGCTCTGTACTTGTTTTAAGCAGTTATTAAGATTTGTGGGTGTGGTTTTATACTGAATCCTAATTCTTATTTACGAAACTGGTAAAATATTCTCGATTTTGCAATTCTCACTGTCATGTTTCTATAACTCTCCAGTGTCTCAGCTGATTATATGCGAGCCTTGAAAGCCATAAAGGCGTTTAGACCTCTCAAGATAATTAAAATCAATGCTTTGAATGTAATTGTCAAAACCATATTCTCTGCACTTCCCCTTGTATTCGACTCTATTCTCATACTCACACTCACGATTGCTATATTTGGTGTGTTGGGTACCCAGCTATTCAGTGGTTAACTTAAAAAACATTGCATGGATATTACAACCGGCATTGCCAACGATATTCTATGTTACGATAATAATGCGTGCAGCCGATATGGCAGTAACTACAGTTGCGTAAAACTCTTCTACAGTCCAGTATTCTCTTCTGAGAACTTTGACAACTTCTTATGGGCTATTGCTAATGTGTTTCAAATACTAACATTATAAGGGTGGTCGCAGATAATGATCGACTTGTAGCATACTAGCGGATTGATAGGTTGCCTGTATTGTGTGAGTATTGTGTTTGTGTGTCAAATGACCCTTTTAAATGTGACTCTAGCCATTTTAAAGAATAAATTTTCTCAAGTCAAGGGTAGAAAATCATTACCTGAGGCAGCTCCTCACAATCCTTACCCACTAGATATACTGAAGAAACTAAACAAATATGAGTCAATAAGTCGCTTAAAAAGCGATATGAAACCAACCACAAAGTATTACGGAGCCAAAATGGAAGAGAAGATGCTGAAGTAGCAGGATAAGAAATTGAAGCAGAGACAGAGGATGGGTATGAAGATACTCAAATTTAGCAAGCTTAAGTAACTGGAGGCTTAAAGATCGATGAAACAGTCCAGCGTAGCCTCGTCATAAGATAACGATAGGTTCTAAAGGGACATCCCGTCAATTCTAAACTTTAAAACTCTCAAGTCTATTAAATCATACCAGGAGGTACAGCAGGATATCCGTTCTTAAAATAAATTAGCTTCTTTTAAGAAAATAAAACCACATCCTCATCAACCTATTGTGGCTCCCCCCATTCATCAGATTACACTGTTCGATATTTACGAAGAATAATAGAACCAGTTGCCTGAATCACAAAATAGCATACAAACATTGCAGACTGAGTTTGCCCTTTAAAGAGGCCGTAAGGCTGACATGGAAGAAATATAAGCAGTAAGGAGAAACAGGATGTTACTTTCTTTAATGAATAATAATCATACCAACGACGGGTAAAATAATTGGGTTAGGGAGTTACCTCCTCCAGTATTCAACAACATTTAGTAATAGGAATCCCACGTTGAGCACAACGATATTATCTAAACATGTAAACAAATGAGTGTACTGCAACCGAAGCAATCGGCAAGAGTGAATAAAAGAGCTAAACCATAGATGACAACAACTGATGAGCTAAGGAAGCTGAACGACTAACAGAAACTAGACCTCGATTGCATCAAGATACTGAACTAAATCAGCAATAAGAAACTCTATATCGACATATAGCGACAGCGAGGAAAGGAATAGGAATTCGCAGGAGCAATAGGAAGAGTAAAACCTAAACTAAGCCTACCTGTTATCGAATAGTAAAAGTAAAAAACTCCAATCCAATATGTCATAAAATACTAGGAATCTTTCAAGACAGACAGGCAGCTCAAGATTCCAGAAATAGTCCCTAAGTAGTCTGATAAGAGAGTCGTTCCCGTTTCTGAGCCAACAAGTCGACCTCTTAAACGTCTTAATATTACATAAGGAAACTCAGCCTTTCCTTTGTTTAAGATTCAAATGGAGATTACTGAAGAGAAGTCTTCTCGTCGTGTTTAACCCTAAAAAACAGGGTAATAGCTTTTAGCATAATATTTCAAATACCAAACTAAACTAACACACAAGCAGCGACGCTAATCAATACCTAGATCTGTTTGCTTAGACGATTAGATTATTGAATAGAGAGAAACAATCGATTTCTTGCAATGTCCAGCCGACGATATACTCAGCAATCCTCCACTTATCTAACAGTAGATGTTCATCCCTTAACCCTAAACCTACCATATTTGGATTCCTGGTTGTTCTGGTGTTATGGCTGTCATTCGAAGCCGTATAAGAGCAATACTTAAAAGCAATTTTTACGACTCTACTATGCTAATCCTCATAATCATCAATACTGTCGTGCTCTGCTTAAACGGGATAGTGAATACCTCTTCGACCGAGTTTCAAAAGCTTAATTTATTTCTAATTGCCTCTTTTGGAGTGGATGTCATCCTAAAGTTGATTGCCTACGATCTGCTGTTCTTTAAAGACATTCTCAACATACTTGACCTAATAATTTTCATTGTGAATATTGTGGAAACAACATAAGAAAATTTAACTGCGGCTTTAGGAAGTTTGAGGATATTGAAAATGTTCAGAGTAGTTCGACTAGCTCGGCTCATACGTTCGCTTAAGTTCATGGACATTATCGCTTCAGTTATTAGAAATGTATTCACAGAATTCACTCATATTTTTATCCTGCTACTCCTGCTCACTCTTATTTACGTGTTGCTCGGAATGTACATCTTTGGAGGAGTTACTCTCCCCCAAAGTGTATCAGGTATTCGCCAAAACTTCAACTCCTTTTTGGATGCCCTCATATCTGTTTTTGAAGTTCTAACAGTTTAGAATTGGAACGATATTAGCAAAGCGGTGTTTCTCTCCAACAATAATAACTTCACCCTCCTCTATCAGATAACATGGGTGGTGATTGGAAACTGGATATTTCTAGGGTTACTGCAAGCTATCCTTCTGGAAGGCTTCGATATGGACCTCTTTCTACCCAAATAACCACAAAGGTTACAGCTACTGCCAACCTAATCAAACAGCTAAACGATGTCATTAAACTACTCATCCTTACCACCCACAGCCAGATCCAACCGAAACCACCCATAGATCCCTCATCAGGATTGCTAATATTCTTTGGGTGTATTTTCGTATCGCAGTAAGATCAGAAGATTATGCATCTACATATAGTCAAACCCCAAATTCGAGAGGGTTCTGTTGGTGTTAATATTATTGAGTTGCGGAAAGTTAGTGTTTGATACTTATATCAGGCCCAGTCAAATTTACCTTACCGAAATATCGAACATCTTTGACAACGTTCTTAACGGTCTGTTCATTTTATAGGTACTCATAAAAGTTATAGCTCACGGACTTTTGGTTGGAAGCAAAGCCTATCTAAGTAATGGCTGGGCGAGAATAGACTTTTGTATTGTGTTATTAGGAGCTGCCGATATCTTTCTGTAGGCTGATTTAAGTGTTCTAAAAATCTTTAGGATACTCAGATCCCTGAGAGTCATATCCAAGAGCTCCCGTTTCAAGATTATCGTAAAGTCAATAGCCTAATCTATTGCGGGAATAGCCAACGCAACTCTTCTTTTATTCTTAATTTTCCTAATTTTCGGAATACTCATGATAAGCCTACTTCAAGGTAAACTCAATTTCTGCAAGGTACAAACTGGTTTCTAGTACGGTCCTTATGGCATCAATCAATAAGAGTGCGTATAGATGGGATTTAAATGGACTACACACTGGGTAAACTTCTAAAACATCTATCGTGCTATGCTTTCGCTCTATATTTTCTCCACCAGATAGAACTGGCCTTACTACTTTTACTCCTTCGTAGATAGTAGCTAGAATGTAAAAATAGGGTTACTTAGGGTCCTGTCCTCAATAATAACACTGTCCTCTATTTTGCTATCGTTGTCGTGTTCATATTCGTCTGCTCCTACTTTCTCATGGATTTACTTGTGGGCATTCTCTTCATTAACTTCCGAATAGCCGAATCCAGACACAATCCTAAAATCCTCACCTAAAAGCAGTAGACCTGGGTTGAGCTCCAAAAACTCATAGTCCATCGCGACCCCAAACTGACTCTGTATATTGAGCCAACAAACAAAGTTAGAAAAATGGTAATTATTACCCAATTTAGCTATTCAGAGCCCTATCGCATCCATGGTACGGCAGAGCAATGTGCATAGTTACCATTCTCAACATAATAATCTATGCCAGTTATTATGACTAAATGTCTCCATTGGCTTCACTCTGGCTGGAAAATTACTTCCACAACTTGCTAGTCGTAGTGTTTTCTCTCTAGTTATGTGTAAAACTCGTAGCTCACGGGTTCAAAGGGTACTTTATGGTTGGTTGGAATATTCTAGATTTGGTGGCAGTAGCCTCCAGCTGGATAGGATACGGCATTCGAATTCCAGCCTTTAGGATCATTACAACCATATGTAGAATAGCGAGAGCCATGTCTTTGTTGAGGTTGCTCAGAAAATTCAAAAATCTTCAAAGAATGATCGACACAGTATTGAGTGCTGTACCCTCTCTAGCCAGTATTGTGGCTCTTCTAGCTCTTTTTCTGTTCATCTTCTCTATCCTTGGCTCTTACTTGTTTGGCGATATCACCTCAGATTCCTACCGTGTTATTGATTAAGACCACAACTTCTCCAATTTTCATACTTCCTTACAACTACTCTTCTCATCACTTACTGGATAAAACTGGTACACCTATATGTTTGTCACGATGGACCCAAACACTCTATGCACCTCGAAGGATGGACTCCGCAGCTGTGGCTCGCCATGGGCTTTTTTATTTTGGTTTCCCTTCATGTTCCTTGGGCAAAAAGTTGTCCTCGAGTTATTTGTCTTAGTCGTGCTGGATCAGTTCTAAAAGACATACATTCACTAAAATAACCCACTTGGGTTGTTTGCCACGTATTCTGCCAATTTTACTGAGAAATGGCTCCTGTATGCAGATGATCAAAAAAAGACTATTAACACCAAAGGTCTGGTGAGCCTATGCATCAGTTTAAAATAGCCTTTGGGTTTGGGTCAGGAACAGTCACTCAAACATCTTTAGGCATAGATGGCAAAGAATAACAGTATGAGCGAACAGTTCAAAGAGAAGAAGATATTCGATCTGATATCTCGACAGAAACATACCGCCAAACGATGGGTCCGAGGTCTCAATATTCCTCTAAGAAGCGTAGGCTATCATGCGGCCTTTTACTATTTTGCTAAAGCCCGTCTGACACCTGAGTTAGGTACTTCGACTGCTGAGCAATTAAAGATAATATAAGAGACTTAGAAAGCAAGTTAGGATGAACTCCGTTCAAAAGAAAGGTAAAACAGTGTCAGTCCTAAAAGCCATACCCTTATTGAGCACTTTTTTCTTCAGATCGCTGTAAACAGCTGGCACAAATACACAACCCTTAAATACCCTATTTCTGAATAAACTGACTAAAGCTGTTGTGAAGAGGAACCTGAGGCATAATTTATCCCTGCTAAGCAAACTTCTAAGAAGAAGATTCGGTCTTTTCAACAGAGGTTTAGTATTAGAAGTCACAGCCCAAAGCTACATCGGCAATACAGTATTGACTAGAAGCTTATGGATAATTGATAATATGATATTGTTTTCATTCCTTAACTATCAATCTCTTTCAAGTCTCTTAAAACAAGGCTATTAATCCCTCTTCACTCTCTAACAATCGCTAATCCATTCGACATCTTCTGACATATTCTCATTCCCTGCGTCAAACTCTGGCGGTAAGTCTTGTTTAATACTGGAAATACATTCGTAAACTTATTGATTAACTTTTTGTGTCAGCTCAAATGACGGTATGGGATGATATTAATTATGGGCTGCTATGCTAGTCCCCCCTTATCCATAGGATGATTATACCTGTTACTGTTACGAGACCACCTGCGCTGAATCTTGTGGGTGCGTTCCTTGATCTGAGTATGCAAAATAATGCTCTCTATTATTATCAAGTAGGTAGCATTAATCCATCTCTCCCAGGAAACCTTAACAACCTGTACATTCATTTTGAAGATCTAGAACTATGTACTCGTTGGAAATCATTTGCTATCTATAGTGCCTTAATGTACAGTATCAACTTAATACTAGAAGACCTTAGGTTGGGGTTTACGACGCTCCTGTATAGATTCCATTGCAAATAAATTGTATTCATATTAAATCAATCTAAAGGATAAATTACCATTGATCAAATTACACTTATGCTGTTCTTAAACCCTTTCGTTTAAAGAGGTTTAATAATAACATTTATGGTTAAACAATAATCAACCGGCTAAAAACAACGTATGGATCGTAAAAGACTTCAGTTGCTAATTTAACAACTGTAGCAGCACCAAACTGCTAACTATCAGAGGGATATAAGTAAACGCAGAAAGGCTAACCCAAACATATAAATACCTCCTTGGGAATTGTAAATGCTCGCAGCTACTTCGTAAAAGAAACTATCTTTCGATAAGTCTGCCAACCATGACGAGCAGAGATAACTCCAGATTTACGCTATTACCCACTAGAATGTAAGTCGAGTTCTCAACAAATTGAAATAGTTGGGGGTAAAGAACGAAAGGCCCCACGACTACCTGGGAGAAATGTACAAGAGTGATACGCACATGGGGAAGATCAGGAAGCACTTGACTTAGAAGTAGGTGAACATCAAATAGTGTAATTAGTGACTTATGCAGCAATGCAGAACAAAAAGTGGGAAAAGAGGAAGAAGAAGCCAGCTAAGAGGGGAGCAGGCCCCTAGAAGCAGAAGCTAATAAAGAAATACAAAAACAAGCAGAATAAAGATAAAGCCAAGGGTCAGAAGCTTAAGGCTCCGAAGATGACCAAATTCAGAGGCAAAAGAATACAGAAAAAGTGATAGTGTTTATATAAATCTGCTAGACTAGCAGAGGTGTATTAGTATAATGCAATCAACTATTTAAGGACAGAAAAAACCAGGTTTAGTTGGCAAGGTACTCGAGCTTGCGTATTGATGCAATTATTCAGCAAAAAGATCTACTACGACAGCGTATTTTCCTTCAAAATCGTCCTCAACGCATAGCACAACCCTAACGCTTGGATCCTGGGTAGACACTATACCTCAAAACAACAAATCGAAATAGCCATTGCTAATGTAATCTGGCTCACCTACAGAGAACACATCTCTGGACCGATAGTAAGAACAGATGTTGGATGGGGATGCATGATAAGAGTTGGTCAAATGCTTCTCGCACAAACCTTTCGGAGACATCTTAAATGCTAAAAGAGCAATAAAAAAGACAGCCTACTGCACATACTATCGGCTTTCATCGATGAAGACTAGGGACTACATAATATCGGCAACTACTCGATACAGAGAATTACCAAGTGTGCTGTCAAATAAATGTAGATGGAAGTAGGAGAATGGCATAGTCCCAGCAGCATAAGCTATTGCCTTCGTAGTTTGCACCACGCCAATCCACTTCCAGGGTGCTAGAAATTACGAATTCACGTTGGTCAGTCCTGTCTATTTTTCGATTAAGTCAGTAAGTAAATGAAGTCCCCTTAAAACTCACTCTTAATTAGTGTCCTGTGCATGCTAGGATTGGAATCCTGTTAACCTCACAAAATGGAGGGCATTAAGATGCTAATGCAATCAAGGTTTTTTAATGGGATGATTGGTGGTTAACCCAAACGGGCCTACTACTTTGTGGGAACAACGGGTAAAAATTTCATTTATTTGGACCCTCATATTGTTAAACAGAGCTCATCTCGTCAATAAATATAATTAGAATACTCGAGTTTCTTCTGTAACTACTACACCTCCCTCAAATCTAAAAACGTCCATCCTTCTCTGGCTATTTGCTTCTATGTCGAAAAGCTTAGCCAACTATACTAGCTATTCTAGGAGATTCTGGAGCTAAAAACTCAAGCCTATGATATTCCTTTCTACTTCGCCAAGAACCCTAAATAACCCTACGTTACAATCAAAAACAATATTGTGCGGTAGATAATTGACGATTACGACTAAATCGAATAGTAATAAGAGGATCAGAACATCCTCATAGAGGTAAACTAGTCTCAAATATTCACATCAGGATGTTTCGAACAGCTAGTCTGCCAATCTGCCTAATAGTAAATCCTATCGAAAAGACCTCTTAACTTAACCTCCAGTATTTTTGAAGTAGTACCCTGCTATGTTGATTTGGACGATGAACCTGAATGGTTTTCTGGGAAGCCAAAATGATTGCGTAACTTCTATTTGACTAATTTTGTATAAAGTACTCAATATTTGCTTATACATTTATCACTAACATATGGAAACTTTGTCTTATGGCTCGAACAACCCCACCACAAATGCTAGGTTCGACATTTATGCTTCTGATAGGTTGATATCCATTACAAATTTCTATAGACCGTTCCTTCTAGAAAACTGTAATTTCTTTGTTTTTTTGTTCCATAACACATCTATTATGTCTCCACCCCCAAATACAAAAGACTGCGCCTATTGTTTGTCTGGTTCCTTATGGTGAAATATCGTTCCTATGGATGATATAACGTATGCCCCGTGATTTATATCAGTACCTGATTTACAATACTGTTTACTATCTTGAACATAAGATTTAGATTTTAAGACGTCCGTCAGACCAAGCCCTACAGATACAAATCCACTTGCATTTGCATTTATTTTAAAGGCGATTGATTGAAACTAATTTCCTTGTCCCTCGTTTACGAACACATAGGCTCCTGCTAGGTAAGTATCCGCATCTTTGCATATTTATTTAGGAGTAAGTATTTTTATGTCAGGGCTGCATTCATTTATTTGTACCATTTATTGGTGTTTGAGAATGTGTACTCAATAGCAGGTGGTTTACCGGGATTCTTTCCATCGCCAACCGTCAGTGGCAACGAATCGAATATTTTGGTGAGTTCGGGTATGAGAGTAGAGAGATGCGCTGTTATGGCTCCAGGTATGTTAGAGTAGTCCTCAACAATCTTCCTACAGTTGTCAAAAAAGGAAACTTTGTCTATCTTAACACTCCCTTACCATTTTAATATCTGAGTAGATCAGCATATCTCTGAAACTCAGTCTGCAAATCTTTTTGGTTCTGGCTATCAAACTGTGAGAAGTCAAGCATTCTGTTGATTAGCTTAGGCAGTTTGGTGGAGACTGTTGACTAGAGATAGATAGAAACTTACCTGGGTGAGGATCATCTTCCTCAAACTTGCATAGTTCTAGACTATGGTGGATTACAGCTTGCGTACTTTGTCGGAGATCTGTACCACTGTTTCCTTAACTATCGTCAGCAGCTATTTTTTTGAGTTCTACAGCATTCGAAGATAGTCCGATAAACTATTAAGCTCTGATTCGCTCGTCTGAGCCCCATACTTGTTCTTCATTTAGTTCAGAAATATTTTAAGGGGTAGCACCTTCGTAGCAATTCTCGTACTTTATGATCCTCATGGTCAATTGCTTTGCAGACAGGGCATATCAACCCCCTATTCTTACAGTTTGAGTCTACGCAGACGAAGGTGAGAAGCTACCCCTAATGGAGTTCACCTGACGTACATTTAAGGTAACTGATTTTTGACTTTTTTATAGAGTCGTCAACTGTGCTTGGTTGCATAATCCAAATTTATTATTTAATATATCCTACCGATCAAATTTTAACAGAAACCCTCAACACTCTCAACTCTACAATTGCCCCTTTCATTCATGTTTAGAAATTTCTGACATAAACTCAAAATAGAATGTCAATAAATTAATGCTTATTAGAAGTCAGGTAGGGTAATATTGGCATTTGGCTGCCCTCTGCTCTCGGTATGTATAACAATCCAACAATAAAATAATCACAATGATCAAATACATCGATTATCGTTAAGCCAAGTCCAAACAGCTGACCTTATAGCCTAAACTTCCTCCCATAAACAACAAATAGAGTCGCAACTCACTGAGAGTGAGGCAAGAATAACAAAAAACTCACCAACCAACATCAATTATTCTTCCGAGACTGTCTACTCATACTGGAGGAACTGTTACGCCACGGGAGATGTTCGTAATGAATAATTAGTCAAGCAAATAGAAAAAAGTAGCCAAAGTGCAATTTAGGATTATTCGAAGAAACAAACCTAACACAGAGTTAGAATATTCGATAGCTTTAAGCACCGTGTCCCTTCCATCGAAGATTCAGCAGCTCTAGTCGACAAAGATGCTTTACACAGTAATCAGGCAGGATAGTTGAGGAACGTTATGAGAGGAGCAGCCCATTACTAACTTCAGAAATTAAGAATACTAACAGACGTCACGGTGGAGGAGAACATCAGCAACAGAGAAAGGCTGATGCCTCCCTCTCCAGAAACATCATTTCTTAAGATGTTTAAGAACAAAAAACCAGGCAATGTGGTATCAGCAAAAAAATCCTCTTCATTAGCGTCAAACCAGAAGGAAGGAATTCCCTATTATGTTAAGCGCAGCAAATCTAAACACAAAAAGCTTGAGAATAGTAGGGAGCTTTCATAAGAATGTCTGATGAGCCCTAGCTCTCCTATCGCTGTATCAGCCCACCTATTTTCTTAAATCCAATCTACTCTAAACAAAAGACCCGGACAAACGATTATTCCTCCACAGTTATCTGAGATGGGCAAGTTCCATACTAAAAGATTGCAGATACTGTAAAAGAAGCTCAAAAAGATATCGATAAACTAGGATAACTTCGTAAATAAAACATAACAAACTGACACAACGGCTGATGACGATACTCTGCCTCTGAGAAACAGCAGTAAATCACCGAGTGGGAGTAGTTGGAAGCATGTGTCGATAGAACCTAGCAGCAGGAGCATACTTGTTACTTAGAGCAACTTCAATTAGTAAATACGACGTCTGCAGGAGTATGCAGATAAAAACGACAGTCTCATTCAGAAGTACATTTTTCATAGGTAGGACCTCATATAGACGGTGTTTAACGTAAGAAACAGTTAATTTAGATGCAGATAAACCAACATTTGAGACAGAAGACCGATTGATTTTTTTATAATAAGTCAGTATAATGGAGTAAGATTAAAAATACGTGAGATCGAGAAGATCGACTATCGTTGTCCAGATGGATGACTAATAGCTCAATGATTTCATATCTGAAAACACCCTCACCCACATACTAGAGGACCCAACCAAATAACACGAAGTGGTGCAATTGAATTCGGTTCATTCGCATCGGCAGAGCGGTAACTTCAACTACCAGACTGCCTAATTTTTAATGAATGGGGAACTTGAAGCACTCAATTAATAGAACTTCCAGCCCCAGTAAAAGAAGTAAGAGCCAAAACCAAAATTCTAAAAGAAGAGCCCTGCTAATATTCCCCCATAGTAATTGGTCTCAAAAGAGTAAAAATAACCGGAGCCTTCCAGCCCTACAAAACCAATCATCAAGAGTGCAGCTCAACTGAGACTCATATAGTAAATTCATAAGAATGGTCTCAGAATGTAGGATATTGAAGGGTAAGTATATGTAAATATTGTCAAGAGCGAACTCTATAGCTAAGCCAGGAGCGATGTGGGTAAAATGCTGCTCACCAATTACAGGTTGGCGTTTTTCATAGGGTAGAAGAATAAGTTAGACATACCTTACGGACTCATAGAGCGTGTCGGCATAAAACAGGATAAGAAGAGCTCCTTTATCATCTAAGTCTATCTGAAATATTCTCCAGTGTGGAAGTTCCGATTTTAAACATACGAAACAGGGTCTCTTATCGACAGTATGCTCAATCTCTATATATTCCCCCAACAAATAACTGATGCTTTTGCCTTCACTTACGCCAAACACAAACCTAAATCCAACAAGTATGCCTACCAGTTCTTCAAAGAATACTCTCGTATTGGATTTCTGTCCAACCCCAAGTTCAAAGTAGTTTAAAATACCAACGGAAGATATTGCTAAACCTACCCTATGGCTGTCGTAAATACCTATCCATATGTAGATTGTACCCGTTCAAGTTTCTGATTCACTGCTCAAAAATGTGTCGAAGTGCAGGTAGCGATAACGATTCCCAGTCGCTACTTATCTTTACCAAAATGAAGGCATTACCAGCTGTTTATGGAGGGGCAGTCAACTGAAGGCCAACTGCTAAAAGTGGATGACTGACATAGAGTACCTTACATACCTCAGCTACGGTATTTGAGTGTTAATAGCAGAAACCAAGCTCATTCTCATAGATGCTAGATCACGTCAAACAGCTAAGAATATGGAGGCTCCCTAACTATACAAATAGATAGAAATTTAATTCGCCAACATAGACCCCGTCTCTACAACTAAAGCGACCTACCTAAAGATGATCGAGACGTGCTTAATCCCCAACAACAAAAAATTCATTAAAGGAGTCAGCGAGTCAAAATGGTACGACCAGATATTCTCCCTCCTAAAAGCTGCTTCTAGGATCGCTGATCTCCTCTAAAACTCAAGAAACATTATTGTTAAGTGCTCTGACGGTTGGGACCGAACCAGTCAACTATGTGCTCTTTCTATGCTAATGCTGGATCCCTACTACCGTACAATAGAAGGGTTCTAAGTTCTGGTTCAGAAATAGTTCTGCAGCTTCGGAGAGCCCTTCAACCTTCGACTTGGGTTTAAGGGTCGAAGCTAGTAGCACATCCCCATTTTCATTCAATTCCTAGACTGCGTTACTCAAATCATGAGCCAATACCCTCTCTCTTTCGAGTTTAGCTACAAATATCTTAGCAACTTAGCTTACTCAATATACACTAATAAATACGGTAACTTCCTCCCTTCCTGCTAGAAATAGTCAATTGATTTCGGAGTTAAGTAGAAAACAGTGTCAGTATGGAACTAGCTGACGGACTACCCTCTGTCGATAAACCCCTTCTACTCGAACTAAACAGGCAGTGGAGTCAGATAGATAGCCATAACCTCCACCCTCAAATCGATGCGCCTGTGGAAATAACACTTCTTCTACCTTACCACCAATGTTAAAGACACCTACAAAACACATCCTTACGCCTAATAAAACGATGACTACATTCTCCTGCAGCACCATAAACTCAAACAGTAAACCTAATACCTTAGAAAAACAGTTTCAGACGAACTAAAATAAATTAGATTGCTGGAGAACCAGTTGAAATAACTCCGCAGCCAGAGTCACAAGGAGGAGGAGTAGTAGTTTTGATTTGTATGCTGTCTTAGACATTGTTCATCAGTAGTAAGTGCTGTGTCAGTTTAAATACAATAATATTATGTCTTCCAGTGCAAGTATCGTATAGTTTTATAGCCAGTGCGTCACCTTAACGTCTGATGAGGCTAGCTGCGGCATGTAACAGGCTTCTCATTCAGAAGACTTAGCGCAAGGATACTATCCTGCTTAATTAGCTTTCTGCTCGTTATAATGTGCATTCGTATCCTGATTATGCTGAAGGCCAATCGTGGAACGATAAAACGCAGTGCCAAAATTATCCTGGGTCTGTGCTTCGCTCTAGGAGTGAGTAATTATCGAATAAATTAGCCCTAATAGTGTCGGAGTTCATAAAATTCAAGCTTACTCTCTTGAAGTTCCTGCTTGAGTCCTTAATATTCTCAGAAATATTTAATTATCTTATCAAAAAGACTCTCAAACAGTCAGGAGCCAGTCAAAATCGCCGTACTAAACTAATCCGCTGGGTTCTCATCTGTTTCAACGTGTTTCTGTTTTTAGCAATTATTCTAAGTTCTCTCATGGATATCGCTGGAATCGCTGCACTCGGAGTACTAGTACCCTTCTTCGTTATTGGATTCACCCTTGTAAATATTGGAACACTGTTAATGCTGACACAAATGGTTGTTATGATTAACCAGTATAGAAAACGCTCAATCGAAAGCTTCGAGGTTAGCCACAAAACCACTCATTACTTTCACAAAACTCAATACCTAGTTGAGTCTCTGAGCTTGTACTTCATAGCCGCACTCTCTTCTGGCATGATTAAAGTCCCTCTCTCCATTTATTGTTTACTGACCGACTCTCTCAAAACTGGCATAATTACCCCCAAACATCTGAACAACACAGAACTCATCAGCGATATTCTCTACTTAATGCTTTCAACCCTCGTATTCTTCATACCTCTTATGGCTAGCCAGCGACTCTTCAAACAGCCCAAAACCAAATAGAGGCCCCCTATCAGTCGTCAGATCACCTCATAATGGCGTCAAGGCTAGAACCCAAACATAATGATTAATACTTCTTCCACTGTCTAATCCCCTAAGTCTGACGACTAACCAAACTATAAAACCCTCTGAGGTTAGAATTGATATATTTGTCTATGAATTAAAATCCTATTTGCTATACCTACGGAGGTAGCATCAATGCCTTCGTCTGGGTGATTGCCCTAGGCTCAATAATACTCCAGATAGCCAGTACTCTGCTTCGAGCTAGACACTGGCCATTTCGACGACTCTGCATATGCAAAAAATGCTCACCCATCAGACATACCACTGTTTTCAGCATATTGGTGCTCTACAAACAATGGAAGGCAGTTCAAAGTAAGTCAGTGTTGGCCTAAAAGAAATCCATATACAATGAACCCGAGAAATAACAAAAGAAGAACAAAATGTTTTTCGACTGCTGGGAGATGCTGTTTGAGTCTACCTTCCTGTAATAGTTTAAGAATAGTCCTGTCAGGAACAGGTTGGGAGCTTTGTATCAGAAAATAGGGAAGTTTACGAAGGTATGGTTTCTACGTATTATGGTGTTCTTAATGGCATATTTCTCTCCATATGTGTTCTGTCTTGAATATGGCATATTCTGCATCAAATACTCTCTTATCGATCAGAACAACTTAGTAGCCCACATCTTCCTAACATTTGTCATTATGCTACTCGCATTTTTAAGGCTTTTTGTCCAAATATTCGTAGTCAGCCTTATGAGCTCAAGAAAGTAACTGCTTAGAGTAGGGCTCTAAACTTACTAAGATATACGATGGGTCTACAAACTAGTAATGTTTCACTTCTATCGTGCTCTCTACCTTACAATTCTATTTGAATTAGGAAAGAACGCTGCCTGCCTCAACCTCCTCAGAGACTCCACTGACTTCTTGTACATGTCTTTGGATGGGTCTCAGCTATTCAACCTAGTTATTGTAGTCAGCCTCATTCTCAGATACGTTATTATTCTGACTGTGGTAGATATCCCCAGGAGTAGCAAACGATAGGTGGTACAGAACGACGATTTGGTATACAAATAGCAGAAGAAACTATGGTATATCATGAATTTCTTGCCGAGATACCTACCTGATGAAGCTGAGATCGCCCGATTAGTTAAGCAAAATGCCAAAGACTTCTAAAAGGTGGAGTATTAGATTCAACGTAAATTCAGGCACTCTTACTAAATGTTTAACAGCTAGATGTAAGTCCTCAAATCCCTCAAGTGTAAAAGCATCAATACTATGCATATGGGCAAAGGAATAGAATTTACTATCGCTATCCTGTACTTTGTTCTACAGTGTATTGGCTGGATAATAATATGCATAAACATTCTCGTCTATATGAACTTCCTCTATTGTGTGCCTCTCGTCAACTAGAAACTGACATTAGCATCCAATGCTCTTATTATTGTTTAGATGGTTGCATTCCCTATCATCTTCAGAATGATCATCAGATTGGATGTGTTATTTGACGATTAGGCTGCTCAAGACCTTCTCCGCAAGCTATCGTAAAAAAACTACAACAGACAGAAAACCTAAATATCCGACAACACTTAGACTAATCCTCTGAAATAGACAATGACTTAGAATTAGACTTGATATTGTTTACTAATAAATTTATATGTAAAGTGTACAGCCTGCTTCAGTCCACGAATTGTACAACCTCCTATCCAAAAATAGAAACAGTGGCATTGAGGGGTACCACGTAGATAATAAATACCTCGATGCAAAGCGACTCAGAGAGGACAAACTCAACTTTTAGAAATCCATGAAACCCCCTAAGTCCTAGCCACTCAAACCAGTCAAACACAAAAGCACTTATCTAGACGAAGTACAGAAACTAGCTAAGCAACTACCTTCCCCTGGCCAGTATAAGACTGAGATTTAGCTTGGGAGCCGCTCGAAAACTTCAGTAATAAAACGTGCAGAAAGACATACCATTTTTGACTAAATGGAAAAGAAACTCAAAAAGGACAACTTTCCTGGTTCCGCAACTTACATTCCTGATGCCTAGAAGGACAAACATAAATCAAACTTAAGCAAAGCAGAAGACCCCGATTATCTCTAAGCCAGAATGAGAAACTCCATCGACGTTCCAGGTGTAGGATAATATACTGGAAAGGATTACCGACTCAAGTGGAAAGCAGGTTACGTTAAGTGGGTCAAAAGCAAGGGGTCTCAGAAAAAGTAATAACTTAGGTAAAAACTACCTCCTGTCGGAACATATTCGCCCAAGCCTGTTGCATATGAGCTATTTGAATCCATTTCAGGCAACAAAAAGAAACCCAGTTTAAATGGATTTGGAAAGACAGAGAGATTTAAATCCGGGAATCCAAAAAAACAAGGTAAAGAAGGTGACTATAATTTAATGGCAGAGTGGGGTTTGGGTGGAGCCGGCTATTTAAAGAAGAAGAGTGTGCTCGAGAGGATATCAAAACCGAACACAAGATCAGTGTATTACTGAGTTATTGAGTTATTGAGTTAATGATGTTAATTCGTTATGTAATACTATGTCTAAACCGGTTATCCGATCTCCTCCAGTGCCATTTGATCCCGACACCATTTAACCTAAGGAATCAGTGCAAAGTATTGACGCATCTTAAAGCAGTGGCATCCAACCCAGATATTGAGTATACAAACAGAACAGTCAAAGAGCAAAAGCTGAAAGATATGAAAGCGAAGTTTATTGAGCAAATGAACGAAAAGATTACATCAGCAAGGGCAGCCTACACCAAGGTGACCGAGTAGAAGGTCAAATACAAGTTCGGTTAGGACCAAATTTTCAATCTAAATGCCGCTATCAGAGACATACAGCTGTTCTAAGAGTAATACGCATTTCAGCCTACGCATAGCCAGTCACAATTCAATGTTGATGACTCGCCTCGAAAGAACAGCATAAAAAAGATGAGCACTAAGATCCTAACTGATCGCAAAACAAAAATAGATATTGAACCTCGAAGGTACGACTTCAAACTTCTGACAGAAGTCATATACTTTAACGGAGCTGAGAATATTGAGGACAACCTCAAACAAATGAATATCGCAGACATATAGAAGATCGATTCTCCCACTTTCTAGACAGATTACGCGGGATATGCTTTAACATCATAGCTGGTGTAGCTAATGAAGCCAATGGAGTACGAAGGCGACAAATAGATATTGCAGGGGAAGAAGCAAATTAGAATAGACCAAGATTTCGCAAGTTTGTTTGCCAGATTCCCACTTTAATTAATTAAGAATAACGAATGCATTCGAGTCGGAAAGTAAGTATATAGTTTAACTCAGCCGAGGGAAGAAGTTCTAAATCCAGTATCTCAGGCATTTCACAATATTCAAGAAGGATTTGGTAGATAAACAGTAATACCAACCACTGGAAATGCCTCTTAACTTAGACAACATCAGTTCAGACTAACTTATGTATCTGTCAGCAGGCAGATACTCTAAAAAGCAGGTTCAGCACTACTAACAGCTGATCATTAAGAAACGCACCAATCTAAAAGTTCAGGAAGATGAAAGCCTTATTGATAGGAAATTTTACTAGCTGAAGGCCAAAATCAACCAATTAAAAGATGCTAAAAAGCTCATGAAGCAGATGGTGCGAACAACTCAAGCAGCCCAGACCTAGAAAATAGTCAAGGATGAGAGCCTTAACTAACTCATGAATATCAATACTCAGAGGACTCTTCAGAAGATCGGAGATTTGGTCAAGGTGAAGTAAAAGATCATTTCTAACTACCCGGCATATTCTGTGTAGCTGAGAAACAATATTTTTAGTGATGTGCACAAGTAACTCCGTGAGCAGCTGTTCTGCCTGCTGATGGCAATAGTCAAGGATGAGGCCTTCATCAACTACTCCTAATATTTTAAAAATCTCAACCGGTAGGAAATCTAAGATAAAATCCTGTAAAGCGTATACTTTAACTTGGGAATACTAAAGGATAAAGTCACCCGTTCCAAATAGTCAAAAACCAACCTCCTCAACCTGTATCTGCTGTATAGAAAAATGATCAGAGACTACGAGTTGGATGTTAATAGTCACGGAACACTCTCCTCTTCAAACCGGTTCTTATTCGACATAAAATCCAACCAAGGCAGCAGAACACCCCAGAAATAGCTTAAAACCCCTAAGTCAGGGAGTAAATCAGCCAAAAAACCATGGCTATGACTCAGCATTTATACTCTTAAGTCACACATCATTCGATTACTTTCGCTCTTATCTTCCTGTAGCAGGTGGCTAGGAGGGTTTGTCTTCTTATTTTGGTTACGCTGCTTCGGTTCCCATCTCAGGTACTACCTCCTCGTTCAAAGGTTTGTGCTTGTTAGCTTTGTTCCTGTCCTTATACTTCTTTATTTCGTCTTGTAGCCACTGAATATCCAGTACTCGGTTGTTCCTCCATTTTACTACACAGAATAGGCCTAAGAAAAGTAGCACCATCATCAACGCGATAACTCCATACATAAGGGTTTTCTGTCTTTACTGTTTCTCTGGAATATCAATATCAATGGAAAGTGTCTTAGATATTTTGCAGTATTGGTTGTAAAGCCCTTTCTTCATTTCGTAGTTTTATCCCACCTTCTAGATATCTTTGCAAGAACTAATATTGCTCTCTATTTTTGCTATTATGTGAGATTGCTTCTTGTCGAAGTGACAATCAATTGTAGGTGGTTTCAGCATCACCCAGCTTAATTGCAAAGACTTGTCGTCTGAAAACAAAAACATTGCTTCTGATAGCATGATAGCCCGGCGAGCGTTTGAATGGACTCTCACGCCATTATGCTATCGCCTAATTATTCGAGGGTCAACCCCTATCGGGAACCAATCAAGTGTATCAGTAGAGAACACCAGCATAGACTCTCCAAACACAAAGAAATCGCTGATGAAATCAAACAGCTTGTAATACCTCACCAGCTCAGCTTGCTTTTCTTTTTAAGAGTAGCTCAACTCACAGATTTTAAAGTTGTTATTTTCCACAAAACTGTACAGAATGTGCTACTTCCACGCTCGAACCTTCAGATTCCCACTATGAGAGAAGGATATTGTATCATAGTAAGTAATGTACCCGGACACAATTTTAAATACATACATGTTTTCGGTCTGGTCCAGTACGTAAACTAACCCGGTACTGTGGTCAGCAGCCAAACTAACAGAACGAACCGTTGCCGACCCCACTTTCGTTATGTGGCTTACTACTCTCAGGGCTCCTGTTACGTCTAAGTGGAAACCTACAATTCCATTCTAAACGCTGGATACGATGAAAAGCTATCCAATAACAGCCACCTAGTTTACTGGATGTTTCCAATTTAAATTATCCATTCTCTAAATGCTCGACAAAATCCCCACTGCCTAAATTCTCCATATTCCCCTCGGAGAGAATACGAATATAAACTCTCCACCAGCACTAGCAGCAATAGTTGCTGTGCCTGGATATTCTTCTTAGGAACTGTTAAAAGCAGGTGGGGATCTGAGTGTTTCCGAAGTGATTCTTTTTAGATGGGTGTTGTTGAATTAGAAAGCTGTTATTCTGTAGTCAGGGCCCAGGTGGTATACCAACTTCTATTGGTGAGACACAGCGACGACATGTTCTGAGAAAGAATCCAAATCGATCTCAGCGGAATTAAATTGGAATCGTTGGATCTCCTTAATTGAGAACTGGTGTTGCCTGAACTCGCAATAAGACTGTGCATCCTCTCCCTTTTTATTAGTTATGTCGACTTCAGGAGACTCGTGGTAAGAGAACTCATACAAGAAGTGCTCCTTATGTTGAACTACATGCTTCTATTCAGGAATCTACACTTCCTTTTTGAATATATCTGGTAGAACCGTAAGGATGTCGGCACTCAACACGCATAGCACCAGAGCCGAGAATACGTAGGCGTGTTTGAACATATTTAATGATATATATTTTCATTCAATAAACGCTCTATTTCTCGCCTTGCTCCTCGTGAGCCTTTCGTTTGCCAATCTCTCTAAGCACCTGACACAGCTCCAATCTCCCTAGGGTATTTGCTGAATAGAAATAAAAGTACTTTTAGTTTGAGGCATTAGAGATGGTAAGACTTAGGGCACGTGTCACAGCACAAAAGTTAGCCTTCTTCTCCACAAATTTCACATGCATCGTCATTACCGGCGAAATCTTCTTCTTATGAATCCTAAGATGATTGCTAAGTAACATTGAGTTTACCTCTTGTAAGTTGCTATATTTTCTCTTTCTCTGAAGTTGTCTAAGTTTTCTTAAATCAGGGGTATGTGATTCCTCCTAGTTGTAGTCTACGCGAGCCTATTTGATCATCCTGCTCTCTCGCTATTTCTGTTTTTAACGTTACTTTTATCTTTACCTTTCTCTTTATTTTTCCCTCTCTTTTTCCTTCTGCTTTTATTTTTCCTGTTTCTTTTCTTTGTCATCATGATTTTCCTCTTTCTTTTTGACATATCGAATGACAAAGGTCTTGAATATAGAAGTACAGATCCATAACCCTGCAATAGTCTCACAACGCTCCAAATACTCCACCCAAAACCTCTTTATCTTTTCTGAGTTTATTCCCCATATTCGGATAGGCAACTTCCTCTAATACTCTTCGCATTCTTCTAGGATTCTGTTAGCTTCCTATTCAGGTTTGTAATACTCCTCAGATTAGTCTTCGTTTGCTTTTTGGGCGAGACTCTAGACAAACAAAAATCGTTCCTGGAGCTCTTTGATATCATGCCTTATCTCCTCAAGGTCATTATGCTAGAGCATGTTCGCCATAAACTATTGTCTGACCGAGATATGAGCCCACCTACAGTTTCTTGTTACAAGATAGATGGTGAACCTTTCCTAAATTTATAGGAGGCACTTTTTTATTGTTTAAATACTCACATTTTCTATTGTCATTACGAGCGCTTCAAGGTCGATCTTATCTTACTGTTATTCCTTAATCATTTTATCATGGATAACTCCTTCCTTTATGTAGTAATGGATGTTGTCGCTTAAAGCTTTTTATCGAATTCCTTTACTATTAAGAGCATGCATTAGCTCGGTAATCTTGGCCTTCGACTCAAGAACTTTACATGCCTAACCTTAATAAGTTAAACCGAGGCTTTGTTTAACGTAAATTCGACTTGGCTATTTTGCACATAAAAAGTATTCTGACTTATTCCTATCAACACCCAAGAACTGGACTGACGTCGTAACAAAAGATATTGTTTTGTTGATCTCTGTAATTCGACTTTTATTCTTCACAATGACCTACTGTGACTTCTCTCTCTGCTGCTTTATCTTTAAGACGTTCTTCTTGATTTTTTCTTGTTACCTTAGGAATTTGCTAGGATCGTCTTTGCTCTCACTGCATTTATCGATTTAGACTTGAAGCTATTTCTCGTTCTGCTAAAGTTCTTTAAGCTTCTCCCCTGAGCTCAATACCTCAGCTTCGTCTTTCTTCAACTCAGCCACGAGCTCACCTCTCTATTTAGTCATTTCCTGCATTTTCTCTGACTTTCTTGACACCAGATCATGGAACGTATCGATTTCGGACAACCCTTCGATCATCTTTCTGAGGATATTGATTTTGTTGGTCAGATTGTTAGGAGTCTTGTCAAATTTAAAGTTTTAGAAGGCCTTCGCCATGCTAGGGATTGAACTCAAATGGTAACAGATTTCCTGCCAGATATCAGGCATTAGCTGCTAAAGTTGTTTGTTATCACTGAGATTTGTGATGAGAATGAAGAAGGAGTGATCATTAAGCGCTCTGACATTCTCAGTTTTATTCTTTTCGAAGATGTCTCCCAGGTAAATGTTGATAAGGAAGTTGAAAATCCTAAAGAAAACGACATCGTAAAAGTCCAGCTACAAAGAGTTAAAAATTAACTTCTTGCTAACAGGGTAGGGGAACTCAAACTCATCGATAAAGGTGAGCACAAAATTTTAAATGAGGATGATATCCCCTAGGAACTCAGGAGGAATGAGTTCATGCTTAGCGAGTTCAGGAAGCTAAGTTAATGATTGAGTTACTTTTTTTTCTGTTTCGAAAAGTTCACTGTAGATCAGTAGTAAGTGATCATCAATAGGATATTTAATGTTGTTACCTTTCATGTAATAAGGATACTTTGAAGCAAACTTAGCTAGCATATTTTCGTATTCAACACCTCTTTTCTCTTTATCATGTTTCCGATCTGTGCCCCATAAGTTTCGAAAGTGTACATCTAACCTAAGTTGTTTATCCATTTATTTAGCCTGCATTTTCTGTAGCTTTTTTTGCTGTTTAGGTGCCGGAGCTCCATCTGCCTCAAACTAACACTTTTAGCAAATGTATTTTTTAGGCACAGTCTCCTTCTCCATGTTAATACAGGCGAAGTGGAAGAACCTTTTACATGAACGGCACATTTTTACCTCCTGCTTCTTCGACTGCTTCTTACAAATAGCACATTTTATCGCGGGTTTTTTGGACTTTGCCAAAACCTTGTCGTCAGGCTTTTCCTTCAGCAGTTCGGGGCCTCCCTCCTCATCAAGGACGATGACTTACGCTGAAACTGGGATCCCAGGTTCTTCTGGCTTGGTAACATGATCGATTCCGTTAACCTTACCAATAATATTCGCTTAAATGGCGCCTTATCCTGATGGAAGTCCACCAAAAGCTTCAATGGGTTGGTCTGAGAAGAGTCCTTTTTCAATGATTTGAGTGTTGTTTTGGTGAAGAGCTTCAATACCTTCAATCTACATAGAAAAAACTAATATTGAAATTTGTACATAATCTCAATATCTGGGGCTTAAATGTCTGGTTATAAATGATATGTTGAGGTTAGAGCTTCTGAATTATTGGAAGCTGGCCGTTTAGGTAAGTTTAGGAGGGGAATGGACCCACGAGAAGGTCTGAGAGGTTGGACTTGACGAAGATATCTGGGTGGGTCTTCAATAGTCTTTTGAAGGACTTCATTTTTCTCGTAGAACTAGAGCCCTAAGCAGAATCAGATACAACATATTTCTTCACCGTTTGTACTTAGCAAAGACTATGGCTCAACTTAGCATTCAATCCCAAATTAGCACTGTTTTCTTCATAGAAACTATTTATTTTTCCATCACAATAAAACTAAAATATCCTTAATTCTCTCCAAACTCTCCAAGCTCTCTTATTCTTACCTCTCATACTACCTACTCTCCGTACAACAAATCTGGTTACCAATCATCCTATGGTATTATTGTTTTCACTCTCTTCTCTCGTATCATACCCTACGCTCTCCTTTCGGCTCTCCATCTAACCCTATTATATTTCTCATTCTAATTTCCAACTGGTTAATTTATCTAACGAGTATTTATGTAAATTTAAATCTAAGCCACATACAGCTAAACTGGAAACGGATAATGGACATTTATATCTTAGCAAACCAAATAGTTAGGTCGGTGTTCCAGTGAGGATTCTTATTTCTCTAAAATTATAAATATAGTCAGGACTTTGAAATAGGCTAACAGATTCCAAGATGTTGTGCAAATTAGTATCGGTTTCGTGTTCGAGTTGAATTATGATACGTTGAGGTTATTAACATAGTTATATTAGAATAATTCATAAATGAAAGAATCCCCCATCAAATACAAATTGGATCTCAGATCCTCCATTTACCAGACACCCTCCAAAAGGCTATAGGCGGGCAAGATAGTTCACACTACATCAGCAACCAACCTCTACAAACAGGAGAAAATTGTCGATACTTCGTCACACTCTAAACGGCAGCATCTGGGCTCTATAAAATAAATAAAGTAAAGCACTACTCACCAAATATGCTGTCCGAACTGCCAGTATCTGTTCAGAGTGAACACGTCCACCTAAAATACCGAAAGCCTAATTTAAAGAATAAAAAATCTCAAAACAACGTATTGTCAGACAGATTTCGAGTTATAGCAGCTCACTATCGACAAGTTACAGAGCAAGATACAATAATTGAATTAGATGAAAGATCGCGATACAGCGCTGGCAGCTAAAACTCAAAATCCGATTTCAATAACAAACCAATAAATTCAAACTCATCTTGAAATTAAACCCGACCAAATGCTGATACCAGTAGGTGCCATAATGCAAATCGCAGGAATAGTCGATCAGCGGCAGCGCTAGCTAGTTTATTATTCTCATTTGCTAGAGAAAGTAAGATCGAAAAACGATATTCCCGCTTATATGAAGTACATGGACGATATTTACTGAACTTATCATTTCTTCATTATCTTTTACAGTCCCTCCTTCACAATCTGTTACTTCTCCTTTCGCTTCTCCTCGTAAAATGCTCTGCTCTTTTAACACCCTTTGATTTAT
Organism: Hydropsyche betteni; assembly: GCA_028571205.2. Lineage (NCBI taxonomy): Eukaryota > Metazoa > Arthropoda > Insecta > Trichoptera > Hydropsychidae > Hydropsyche > Hydropsyche betteni. The sequence continues at coordinate 29,026 of JAOXNN020236626.1, forward strand.
TATTCAAACTTCTTGCTTTGTTGGTTCATGTCCGCTACCACATTCGTTAGCTGCTTCGACACAAACCTAAATTATTCTCACTTTACGCCTTCCCAAGAGGAACGTATATCATCCTCTCCTTGGGTAATCCCTCTATCTACTTAATCGTCAGCGCATTCTTTTTAATGTTCCTGTTCAAAGTGAATATCTCGTTCTCGTACGCTTTCGACTGCTGGGCATTTTGGTTCATCTCCTTCTCGGCTTCCACAAGCTACATGAGGAATGCCTCTTTGTCTTTATCGATAGCAATCATAACTAATAATAAGCCATTTCATTGTTAATTCAAATGATCTCATCACGATAGTTCCTGTAACGAGTGAGGTATATTGAGCTCTATATCGGGGAGTCGAAATCCGGTAGTCCGTTGGTAGAACATCCCACACTAAAGACCCTAAATTAATTTTTGAGTACGAATGCATGATTTGGTAAGGGTAAGCGAACAGCCTGGTTGTAAAGTTGAGGTAAGATTGCCAGAATCTAAATGCGTTTAGAGAGTGGAGTGTGTTGTAGGGCCAGAAAGTAAAGACATTTCGACTTTACGTTTGTAGGTCCTTGCTAGCGACTCTATTGACGAGTTTACCCCAGGTATTATTCTCCATTATTTAATTATCAACTCTCAGATACATCTCTTCCTATTTTTGAAGCTGGTTGTTCCCTAAGTCAATAAGATTATTATGTTTGATGAGTCTAATAGATCGAATGGTGTGTAAAGATTAATATACCTACCAATAGTCCATGTAAAAAAGTCCAAAGCTTAAAAGGCCTTAGCAGCCGAAGAAGTCCGTTAACTAGGACGATATTGAAAAGAAGATAAAGGATCTCCTGGCTATCATGACCACCCGTGAGAAAATCGGACAACTCAGACAGTGGAATTATGGCTCAGAGTCGGTTAGTCAGTCCTTTAAGCAATCCCTCATTAACGGAGACGTAGGGTCTGTATTATATACAACTAATGTTTCGACTGTAAACTCAATCCAAGATATCCTCATGACTCAATCGAGATTAAAGATACCAGTTATCGTAGGAACTGATATCATACATGGATTTAGAACTATCCACCCAATACCACTGGCTCAGTCGTGCTCCTGGAGTCCTGATCTTGTGTAGCAAGCAGCTCGAGTCTCAGCAGTTGAGGGATCCACAAGAGGAAATCGATGGGCTTTTTCCCCTATGATGGATATAGCTAGGGATCCTAGATGGGGAAGAATTGCAGAAGGCGCAGGATAAGATCCTTATCTTGGAGCAAAGATTGGTGTGGCTGTAGTGAAGGGTTATCAGACAGCAGATCCAACCAATTAAACAGCTATTGCAGCTTGTGGGAAACATTTTGTTGGATATGGGTATTGCGAAGGAGGGAGAGATTACAACACAACCCAGATCCCATAAAACTTGCTTCGAGATGTCCATGTTGTGCCTTTTAAAGAGGCTGCTGCTAACGGAATATTTACTTTTATGACGGCCTATACTGAGTTAAATGGAATACCATGCACAGGACAAGATTTCCTCTACAAACAACTCATGAGAAACTAATGGAATTTCACCGGTTATGTTGTATCCGATTATGATGCAATTGCCTAAATGGTGGTTCACGGAATAGTTTAAAACTAATAAGAAGCCTCTCTTCTAGCCTTTAATGCAGGAGTCAATATGGAAATGGCTGGAAACTGCTATGGATCAAATCTGATGAACTTAGTATCGAGTGGAAAGATTAAAGTATAAGATTTGGACTGGGCTGTGTCAAATGTACTTAGAATTAAGTTCAAAATGGATCTGTTTAATCATTTCTACACCGACCCTTCAAGAGCTTCCATTATCCTCAGTCCCAAACATCTAGAAATATCCAAAAACCTTGCTTTGTAATCCGTTGTACTGCTCAAGAATACCAATAGCACCCTGCCTATTTCTAAGTTGGTAAAGTCACTTGCAGTTATTGGGCCTTTGGCTGACGACGGTCTCAACCAACTGGGTTGCTGGATTCTCGATGGAAAAGGCGAGGACACCATCACTCCATTAACTAGTCTGCGAACTGCTCTTCCAACAACCCAACTTAATGTTGCCAAAGGATTCAAAGACTGTTACGCTACTGATACCAGTTTGTTTGACGAGGCAATCTCAGCTGCCAAGAACTCTGATATAGTACTGATGTTTATGGGCTAGAGCAATGAAATGTCTGGCTAAACCCATAATCGAGCCATCCTAGACCTCCCAGGTCTACAAGCAAACCTCATTGAATAGATTTCTAAAGTAGGGAAGCCGATTGTGCTAATCCTATATGCTGGAAGACCTATGACTATCGAGAAACAGCTACCACTCGTCAGTTCTGTGCTGTATGTCTGGCAATTAGGAACCATGAGTGGGCCTGCTATTACCGACCTATTATTGGGAGTTCAGTCACCATCTGGAAAGCTAAGCATAACTTTCCCCAGAGAGAAGGGGCAAATTCCCATCTACTACAACAAGAAGAACACTGGAAGACCCAACGACAGCCACGAATACAAACCATACACTTCCAGCTATATCGATATTGATTCAACTCCACTATTTCCTTTCGGGTATGGCCTAACCTACAGCACGTTCTCATATACCAACATAAAACTAAGCAAAACATCCATAGCACCAGGCTAACAGTTACTGATCAGTTGTGATGTGAAGAATACAGGACTATTCACAGCCAAGTAGACAGCCATGCTATTTGTAAGAGATCTTGTAGGTAGTTACACTCGACCAGTGAAGGAACTAAAAGGATTTTCCAAAAAACAACTTACTCCTGGCCAAACCACAACTGTTGCCTTCTTAATCAGTTCGGAAGATGTTAAATTTTGGTCTAAAAACCAGAAATACGAAGCAGAGCCAGGAGCTTTCCAGATCTGGATTGGACCCAATTCAGCTGAAGGCCTTACCGCAACCTTCCAGTTAACCGCCTCAAAGCTCTAAGAAGACGAAGAAATATTCGAAGTCATATCCTTCTCCAATTGAAATAAATAAGCCAATTATTAATAGTATGTTATTATTATCAATAATAATAACTTAATTATTTCGATATTCTATCATCTCTATGCATTCATTTGATCCTTAATGTCTGGGTTACTAGTGTTTATGAGGCTTTTCCCAGCGCCTACACAAAATTTCAAAATGCTGTCGAAGTGTCTTGCATTCTCAAGTATCTTCTTCAACGGTAATAGTTTAGGGCTTTTATGAGTCTCCGCAATCTTCCTCATTACTATCAGATTCCTCACCCGAGTCCATCTCAGCACCTCCTTTATCGGGCATTATCTCATCTAACTATCTTTCACTATCATATTTGTGGGAACTTACTTACCAGTTGTAAGCGATATGTAAGTCTGAGGCTCTTATTGGGTCGCTGGTTCTGTGCGCACCTTCTTCTCAATATTGTTGTAGACATCATCAAAAATGTAGTAAGCTCCATAGTGAGTTAGAATCTACAGCAGTCGAGGGTTGCTCAGCTTAATGCAGTAACGAAGAGGAGAGGGGTCACTATTCGAAGGGTTGGGATTCTGTTTGAGTTCCTCCAGTACATATATGAGCATCTTCGGGTCATTAGCATAACAAGCAGCATGGACCAGAGTATTATTATTGATGTTGGACACCTATTTATGGTGTCCCTTGGCAATAAAGTAGTTGAGAAGTTCGAAGTTGCTGTACCTTACTGCATACATCATGGGAGACCACTTATTGGGAGAGAACATTCGATTGACAAACTGAGGATATGTTTAGAAGAACTTAATGACCTTTTCGGTCTCTCCTTTCTCAATCCAACCGAACAGCTGGTCTCTATAACTGTCCTTTCTTATTTTATCTGCCTCCTTTTGAAAGTTCATTAATTTATACTACAAATTATAAGAACCCACGGTCTTAAAACCTGCGAGTATCTTAATAAACCTAATTTTGAAGATAGGAGAATATGAGCGCTATTTTTAAATTAATTATTTGAATCGTATCATACTTTATAACCTGCTACTTGATGTTGGTGTTGTCAGATACCAAGGCCTCTATGCATTACATACTTCAACAAAGCAAATCTAATCTATGTCAAAAACTTCGATTTACACAGTTGCTGGTTTATTATGATGATGAGATTGTCTGTTTGTTTGTACCTTATTACTCAAGAAGGTTGACACCAGATGACATTAAGTGTCAGATCAAACAGTACTTTGATTATTTGGCAGTTGTAAGTTTAAACAGTTGTAGTCGAATTCAAATAATAAACCTAACAATACTGAAGTAAAATTGTAAAATAAAGGGGAAATGTTGCAGCGTGAGTGCGGGCAAGTGTATTCTGATGTAAAGTGGTAAATAAATTAAACTGTTATTACAGTGTGCAAATAAATTGTGCATAATTTAAAATCAACCGATTCAATGATAGATATCCTTAACACCAAGACCATGACCAGGCAGTCTACTCGTAGGATTCTCCCTTCTGAGTACGGCATGTCCACTATCATGGATATTTAAAACCACCCTCCGCCTCTCAACAAGTAGAACAGGTGTCAATCTCGCAAGATCTTCAGGCAACCCAAAAACAGCTCAGCCAAGCAGGGAAAGTTGGCACCCACTAAACCTAAGTTCAAGTAGACCCCACAGCAGCAGCTCCAGCAGTTGAGGTTGAGCTGCCCACAAGTGGAACAAAACATTCAGTTAGGGAAATCAAATTATGGGGCGGAAGTTGAAGCCAGTAGGGAAACATTAGACTACTAGATGTCCATCCTGCGCTACTTGAAATAGTTAGAGGACAGCCAGCCCATATCTGCCAATTTCCTTCAGATGCAACCGGAAATCACTCCTGAAATGAGAGCGATCCTCATAAACTGGATTACATAGGTTAACTAGAAGTTTAGGCTGCGCAGCTAAACTCTGTTCATGTGCGTCGCTCTGATTGATCGATATTTGAGTTTGGCTACCATCTCCAGAGACAGGTTCCAACTACTAGGAATCGCCTGTCTACTGATAGCTAGCAAGTACTAATAGATATACGTCATGCAAACATCCAAGCTGGTGGTAGTCTGCGATAAAGCCTACAGTCTCCACCAAATTCTATAAATGGAAAGCTAAATTCTCCTAATTTTGAACTTCAACTTATCTGTCATTACTACCTTCGCCCTCATGGAGCACAGAGTCAGGTACCTAAACCTCTCCACCAAGATCATAGACCATTCCTCCCTCATCCTCCATCTCTGTCTTATCGACTATACTATGTGCAAATACCAGCCTGGGCTAGTCTGTCTATCAGCACTATATCTGGCAAACAAGCTAGCAAATGCTGACAAATTGAGATCAAACGATCTCATCCAAAAGTTCCAGATAGACGAAGCCTCCTTCAAGAACTGTCTGAGGGAGATGTTTGAATTGTACAAAAAGAAGGACCAAAGTGAATTTTCAGCTGTGAAACGAAAGTTCCAGTTGAGTATATATTGATATATATTAACACTCAATTCCCAATGACTGACCAGGCAGAATACCTCTAGTATCTCCTCGAAGAGTGCTAATAATACATCAAAGAATTTGAAACCCTCAAATAATCTATCCTCGGCGATGGCTTCGACTTGACAGAGGGGAGCATCCTCAAGCAGTAACCGAAACAAAACCTAAAGTACTCATACAAGGGATATATAGACTGAAAGGAGAGAAGGCTCGGTTATAGAAGTAACTGATGGAGGCCTGTATGTAGATCGAGGAGCAGAAAAAGTAGATAGAGTAGTACGAGCGTAAATTTGAGCAGAATCGAAAGGACATTGCTCAGTTCGACAGGGAAATCAATGAAAAGTAGGCCATACTGGCTAATCTTAATAAATAACTCCGTAACTCCTGATTGTCTTTGCACACAATTATCATCACTATCCCTTCACCTTCTTCAAAAACTTCGCTAAAGCTTTCTCACAATTTTGTATCATCCCTATCTTCGTCGTTGAGTTCTCCACTAGAATGTTACCCCTCCGTACTTTCTCTTGCACCGGCATCTGGCTTCTTATCCTGCTTATTGCCTCTTCTTTGCTATACTGGTTTCTCTCCATCAACCTCTTTATCTGAGTCTCTTCATTTACAAACACTACAATTACAGGGTAACATAGAAATCCAAGTACCTTGGTTTCGTAGAGTAGAGGAGCGTCTATCAAAATTAACCTACTCCCCTGGTAAATCGCTGAGAAGAGTCGTTTGACAATTTCAAAAAAGATATATTTACCGCATCCCACCGTTAACTTCCTCCTGAATTCTGGGTCAGAAAATGTCAGTTGGCTTAGCTTATCCCGCTTTATTAACCCGTTAATATCGATATACTCGTCTTTTCTATCGCCTAGTAGCTTTAAGATGAATTTGTAGCAGCTGTGCCCTGGAAGACTCGTAGTCCTTGCTATTTCGTCGCAATCTATCAGCACTAACTCCAGCGCCTACTTAAGCCCATTCACTAACGTTGACTTCCCGCAGGCAATTCCCCCAGTTAGGCCTACAATTACAATATCTCCTAAATATCTGTCTATCAGAATAATTGCCAAGATAGGCAACCCTCCTGTGTACAACATGGATACATGCTTAAAGGCTATCTTTCCCATCACATACTAAATAGAATTACGAATACGTTGACCAGAGTTACAAATAGGTACAGTATCTTCTTCCCTCTAGGGCTCACAGAGTTTAGTTTTAGAGTTATCAGATTTGCAACGACCAGAATAATGGACAGCAGCACCATGTAGATGACGAAAAACACCAATTCGACGTTATGGGTAAGCCTTTCATTAACTTGGGTTGGAGACGTTGATGTAATAGTGTGGGAACTCATTTATTATGCTGTTATATTTCTAATATTATATCAAAACGTATCTTAAAGTTCAATCCATCTAACATGTCTTCCCTACTCCCATTCTCCTTTTCGTTTAACACCTTAACAATTAACATACTCCCCTCGTCCATGCTGCTTCCCGTTCTGCCATCTTCCTGAATACTTACTGCCGTCCGGCCACTGAAAAATTCCAAACCCATGTCTTTTGCCATTAATATAATTTCCCTCGTATATAGCTCCGTTCCTCTATTTGAGTTTGCCTTAGCCGTGCATTTTGTTGTGGGCCCATCCTCCCTCGTATTGCTTACGATCCAACCAACAATAAAATCCTACACCGTGCACTTAATTAGATTTAAAATCCCCTTCATAAAAGCTGCCATCTGGAAATTTTAGAATACCTTTTCCATTCTTAAGTCCATTTTCGTACTCCCCTCTGTAGTCGGTCCCGTCCATCCAGGTTTATCTTCCCATTCCATGCTGTAGGTTATTCAACCATTTGCCTGTAAAAATGGTACCCTCGGCATAAGTATAAGTTCCCTACCCACAAGCCTTTCCTTCAACCCAGTCGCCTTAATATACATCTCCCTGGTTAAACATCGCGAGAGAACGAGCTTCACTAACCTTTAAACTATCTATGTATTTGTTGCGATCTAGCCATGTCTGCTTTCCTTTACCATGTTTAACTCCATTCATCCACTATCCTTCATAGCTAACCCCGTTGGGCAATACTATTAAAGGAAGTTAAACTGGCTACGTGCCATATGTTGATTGTATCAATTCCTGTTCCCTCAAAATCTTCTTTTTAGCAGTAGAATAGTTAGCTTTTTTCAAAAGGGGAGGAGATTCCAATCCCTTTTTATTGAGTTGCTATTCAGTATCACTTAGTTTCTGTTATAGAAAATGTTTAATAGATTTCTACGTTCTATTCAACACTCTCAAAGGTAACTACTCAAGGTTCTGATCCGCCTAGTGATCTGAATCGCACTCTTAAATTGGTTATGTGGTCTCTGTCTACAATTTAGTTTCCGCATAACTGCACAGATCAGAATCCGACTAGACTCTCATCGTCCTTTTAAAATTGGCTCTGCAGGTATTCTGACGTTATGCCAACCCTTTTGATAATGAGCGGCTGATTTCTTCCTGAACAGCAGAATTTTCATTAAGAGTGAATCCTTATGAGCAGTTTCCCATTATTTTCTTCTGTATTAAACAAACATTTTTTGAAACTTACACTTTGACATACTCTTCGTTGACTGGTCAGAGCTTTATCCCTGTTAATTAAATTTCCTCTACGTTTACGATTTCTGTGTTGAATAACAATAATCTCAAAGAATACTAAATATTGTGGGTAAAATTAAAGAAGTAGAGAGGATATGGCAGAGTTAGATTATTAGTACATTCTATTAATCACTTTTTCCTAAGTGGCCTGACTGATAGTATACATCCTAGATCTATCTATTCCTCCATTTTCGTTGACTATTTTTTTAGGGGAATGTTCTACTTAGCAATAGCTGAAGGAGATGCATGATGCGGAACATAAAATGTTTTAGCGTCGAGCATGAATTTTTTAAATTGCTGGAAGTCAGAAAAACTCAATAGCATATCCAGCAGCTGCTCATCGATTTCGTTGGTCCTCGCAGTTAGCATCTAGTGGAATCTCTGTAGGTCAGCGTTAGGTATCTGCCTCCGAATGGACTACATTAAACAAGGCATACCTACTAGATGTACTTTTCTATTGTGGTTTGGTAGTTTTTGAATACTCCCATATACTCCACTTTGTTCTACTCCGTATCCTCAAACAAATAGCAGTGCTGCTTCACAAACTTGTCGTGCAGGTTTTAAAATTCGGCGCCTAGCACTGCCTCCTGTAAAGCCCCCACTATCTCGTCGAAAAAGTCGTCGTCGGGATTATGCTGGTTTTCTGCATCACTTACAATGTACTGCTGTCACTGAGTTCGAAGTCTTCCTGTTCGAAGTCAATGTTCTGGATGTGGTTCTGCTCCATTTAATAAACTTTCGATTGTATTATTTTGCAACTGAAGCCTTTGATTTTAATTTACCACAGCGACACTCGAAAATATCATCATTAGCTATTTTATGTTGGTGAGGCCAGACAGGTACCGCTACTTCGACTCTGGAAGACACCGCTCAGACTCAGTAAATAACAAGACATGTGTGCAGCAGCTAGCATACTCTCAGCATGAGAATCTAGAACTCAAAAGACTCAGAATTGAGTACGTCAACCTGTAGAGGAAATACGAGAAGCTGAAGGCTAAACATCAGTCATAGCAGATTTAAGTTAGCTAGTTTTTTAGTGGGAATACCACATGTCTAAACTCCCCTCGCCAAAAATCAGAACCAGTGCTCTTCAAACAACTCTTAGACTCCGAGAAGCTAGTTTCTGAGCTGAAGGACACCATACAAACCAATAGCATACAGTTAGAACTACTCAATAAATCCAATGGTGAACTCAAGGAGCAGAATACAACCCTCAAGTAACAGATTACAATCCTCAAACAAACCAACAGCTACCTCAATGATCAAATGCTCAAAACATCCTGTAATAATCAATTACTCAAGCACTAAAACTAACACATCAAATAATCACTGTAGAAGTTACGAAGTGCTAAATTAATCAGCGCTGCAAAAACACCTACTACTTCAACTCTAAGTGTATACTAGCTTCTCAGAAGGCGTCTGTCAGTGTACGATAAATCATTCAATGACCTAAAACAGCAACTGCTCATGCGCTTTGGACAATAGCTCACTGTAAGCAGTCTATTCGCCATCTTCACACTTCAGTAGCCTTGGGATTTGAACTTCGAGCAGATTTATAATCTGGTAGTGGGGTTGTACGGATAAAACCTAATGCTACAAGCTAAGATCAACATAAATTAGTTCTATTAGGCCATAAAATGCAGGATGGGATCCATATAGCCTCGAAGCGATTCAGATCAATCTCAACTTTTCACCTCGATCTCTAAAAAGTTCTAACTGAACTAAAAGATACTTAGATAGGCTATCGACCCTAAACATTAAACCATACCCAAGTGCAAACTCATCAGTGTACTCACTCAGATAGGCATCAAATCTAATGAGTAGGTCTAGTTCATACTCGACAAATTAGCTACATGCTCTGAAGATATGGAACACCTAGATTTAGAAAAATGGCTCTAAAAACTCAACAAATGATATTTATTACCATGCTTCAATTTCAAATGATTAGCAGGGGAGCAGCTTATTCAAAGTGTATTAGGCAAATGTAGATATAAGGAGAACGCGTAGTTTGATTTATAATAATATCAACAAGTTTGTACCCAAGCATCATGTCGACAAGGGCCAAATATGATCGTGTAACCGGAAAGTCTGAAGTGGCCGAGGGAAAAGCTGAAACTGACATCATCTTAAAGAAATCCTTCACTTACGGTACGATTTCCACTTACTTAGGAAAATACATCGGAAGAGCTCTCACTCTCTTCTTTGACGAAAAGAAATCATTTGTTACACTTCGCGCTGCTGACAAAATCATCGAGCGAGCTATCTGGGTTGCAGAAGTCGTCAAGCGCAAAGTTGGTGGGCTTCACCAAATCACTCGAATCAATTAGCAGAAAATCATCGATGTCTACGAACCCAAAGAACAAGGCCTCATCAAAGTTTAAGTTGAGAGGTTCCTTACCATCGTTGAGATCACCCTCACAAAAGAACCTACTGCCGCTCAAAAAGCCGAACCAGGCTATCAACTCCCAATTAAAGTTAATGAGTCCGAACTCTTAACACCCGAAAAGTGGGAAGAAGAAAAGAAGTCCAGAGCTGAGGGCAGAGAACGCAGAGAAAAAGAAAGAGCAGAAGGTAAAGAAGGTAAAGGTGGAGAACATCGAGAAAGAAGAGAAAGACGGGAAGACGACAGAGAAAGGCGTGGTGGTGACAGAGAAGACAGACGGGATAGAGGTGAAAGAAGAGATAGAGGCGACAGAAATGACGATAGAAGAAGAGATGAGCGAAGAGACAGAAGAGAAGGCGACGGAGAGAGAAGAGAAAGAAGAGAAGGCGACGGAGAGAGAAGAGACAGAAGAGAAGGTGACGGAGAGAGAAGAGAAAGAAGAGAGAGAAGAGAAGGTGAAGGAAGAGGCGAGGGAAGAGGTGAAGGAGAGAGAAGAAGAGGACGTGACTGAGCGGGTACAATGATAATTGCTGAAAATAGCACTTACTCTATCGATGACTAGCAAATAAATGTATATAATCATCGCTTAGAATCAGCCAACTGAGAGTGTTTCGCCGAAATATTTAGAAATTAATCAAGAGATATAGCTTACCTCTTGTATATTTTATCTAGACTCACAGTAACATTTTAAAGTTTCTGCAAGTTTTTTCTATAAGTATTGTTCTTTTATCGACAGACCTCATCATAATCGCTAAACTTCTGCACCAAAATTTTCATGCTTCCATGGTTCCTGTTCCCTTTCCTCATCTAGAATTTCTCCCTCGAATCTAATACTATCTTATCCAATTTATCTCTACTGTACTCCCTTCTTGGCATTATCTCTCTATATTTCCTCATTAACTCCTTTCTTCGCTCCTTCTCTTCCTTTTCCCGACTTTCAGTCTCCTCATTCAAAAGGGAATCGTCTTATTTAGTCACTGAATTAGACACACAATGTTTAACGATTGATTCTTTAAGTATTTACTTACTATTAGTTCCTTTGCCTGACTTACTTCTGACTTTATTGGCGTTCTCCAGTATTCTTTTTAAGTAGTCTTCCAGTTATTAAGTTCCATAAATATACTGCTTCAGTTTGGCTTGTATTTTTTTATTCGGCTATAAATTCAACCTCTGTTTTTGAATTTTGTTCGGTGGCTGCCCCACGAAGATAGACGAATTCTTCATGTCAGGGTTCATAGCTTCCAAAAATTTGAACCCGCTCGTAGAAAGGTCTATGCTTCGAAGGCTAAGCCTTTTGCTTTTGTCTTATTTTATATCCATTATTAAAAATGAATAGCCAAACCAGCTTTGACAATATTGAACCCACACAAATCATTTTTTAGACATGGTCAGATATCCGATTTTAAACTTCTGAAGCAAGTATTTGCCATTGACCCAGGAGTGAAACTGGTCTAAGTTAAATTAAGTTTTACCAAATAGAGGTCGACATTATTTCCCACACCCCAACAAAATCTTCTTCCCTCCAGGATGATACCGGACATACTGAGTCACATCGTAAACAATTCCATCTAAACATAGCCAAGCGTCGTCCTCAGCTGTATGGGCCTTTAACTATATTCAGCTAAATAGTTACTTCGTCTAGGGAAATAGGCTAGTTTGAAGTACTTTGAGGCATTGTATCAGTAAGTTTAAAGAATTGATGGTGGGATTTGCCTACCAGTCCAGCAGTATTAACTTAGGATTGCTGTTGTTGCGATGATTTGCCATAAGAGGCAGCACCAAACTTGGGGCTATCGGGCTCCTCCTCACTATGTTTTTCTGAGTTATTCTAAGTATTTACTGTCGCCGGGCTGTTTTTTGAACATTTTTAAAATCAGAATACATAAAACCTGACAGCAAAGTCAAATACTCTTAAATATATCTGATGTATAAAGCTATCCACAAATTCATCAACTCACCTGACTCAGCAGTCGACGACTCTCTCAAAGGCTTGGTCCTAGTCAATCCTTCAATCGGTATTCTGTAGGGAACACGAGCAGTAGTAACTCGATAACCATCTAAAACCAAAGTTAACATATTATGCGGAGGAGGCTCAGGACATTAACCTGCTCATGCTGGTTTTGTAGGGTAAAAGTGTTTGGCAGCCAGCGTGTGCGGCGGTGTATTCGCCAGTCCTCCGACTAGTCATATTGTTAAAGCTATTAAACATATCAGCAACCCTCTCGGTGTTTTGGTGGTAATAAAAAATTACACCGGGGATATCGTCAACTTTTAATGTGCTGCAGCCTACAGTATGGCAAAGGGTATCAACGTAAAAACACTCATAGTCAATGATGACATAGCCTTTATGGATACGGATCCTTAGCGAAAATAGGCAAGAGGGCTATGTGGCACAGTACTATTATATAAGATGCTGGCAGCCTTGAGTCTGGAAGGAGCATCACTTGAAGAACTACATAAAGTAGGAGAGAGTATCCTACAACGAGTATTCACGCTTAACGTATCTATTGGTGCTTGCTCACTTCCAGGTTGTCCTCCTGGATTTACTCTTAAAGAGGGAGAGTTTGAGGTAGGTTTAGGAATCCACGGTGAGAAGGGAAAGTAATCTCTTAAGTTTATGTAAATAAAAGAAATTTTCAAATTAATCTCATAGAGATTTGAGAAGGTTGTCCCTAAGGGTAAGAATGATATTGTAGTAATAATCAATAATCTTGGAGGTTGCTCTCAGTTGGAAATGGGTATTTTAGTTGGAGAGTGCATCTAAAAGTTTAGTCAAAACTACACTATCCACAGAGTTGTTGAAGGGAGTATCATGACTTCCCTGCAAATGCATGGGTTTTCAGTTACAATCCTCATTCTCAAAGACACTTAGAAATAACTGAAATGGGTCGACTAAGATATAGGGAATAGCAACTGGAAATCTCTTAAATTGTCTCATTAAAATCGACACATACCATGTGGAAACTAGGAGAATCTTAAATACTTGTCTAATTAAGTTAAAAACTCCACTAAAATATCAAAAATTACATAGGCTATTGTAAGTATGGTTCAAACGAAATTCTAATACCTGAATGAGTTAGATAGATAAACAGGCGATGGGGATACAGGTACAAGTCTTATGAGGGCTATCAAATTCATTCAATAAAATAACGTTATTGCCCGCCTTCCTTTCTAATTACAACTCAACTAAGCCCTCCTTGTGTTGGGTTAAATATTAGCTACATAGTCAGCAGGAACACTTGGGACTATTCTAGGGGCATTCTTAGTTGCATTTGGTTCTAAACAATCTGCAGTTTAAATTAATAATACCCTCTCACACATCCAGTAGGGTCTTCATCTTGGGATTGATGCTATTAAAAAAGCTGGCAAGTGTTAACTCAATTAGCGAACAATATTAGATGTTGTTATTCCGATTCTTTAAACTTTAAAGGCAAACTAAACCAATACCAAAATTATGCTCAAATTATTGCAGTAAACCGTAGTTAAAGCCTGCTCCCATGTACGAACTCTGAGAGCAACTAAAGGAAGAGCCCGATATCTTAACGGTAAGTAAATTGGCCATCCAGACCCCGGTTGTTAACTCATTTCTCTCATTATCAATCTCATATGTGATACTCTTTGAAGTATGTATTTCTTCACTATTCGATAACTAAGACATAAGTTGTACGAATCAGAAGGATATCACCATCCTCCCCATGAGCTGCTCCAAGAAGCATCGCAACCTCCTAGTCCTCCCATGCCCATACCCATCATTGGAGATCCGTAACTGGTGGTAGTTATTGTTGCCGAAGGAGCATAGCCGTAGCCCATACCTCCCATACTTCCCATTCCTCCCATTCCCCCGACTCCATAGCCAACTCCACCCATTCCTCCATAGCCAAGTCCTCCCATGCCCATGCCTCCCATTCCGCCGACTCCATAGCCCATACCTCCCATGCCCATACCCATTCCTCCCATGCCCATTCCTCCCATTCCGAACCTGTAGCTTCCATACTGGTATGGGAGTGGTCTGAAGTTGGGTTGAGTCATGTATCTGAAGAGATTGAAGAGTTCGTATTTGTTAATTTGACCGTCTCTGTTGGAGTCCATGGCCATGAGAGCTCCAAAGGCCTCCTGGTAGCTAACCATTCTGGGAACTCCTGACATCTGGAACAAATCATTGAGGAACAGGTGAAGTTCCATGGGATTAAGTGTTCCAGTCCTGTTAAAGTCGTATCTCATGAACACCTGATCGATGTACTGTCTGAGCTGAAGGTCTCCGATATTGCAGATCATACTTTTAAACAAGTTGATTATAAATCTTGTGCTTCCGATTTAAGCATCGAACCATTACCAGCAAAAATACTGTTTTTCAGCTTCACACTCAATTTGAATCAATCCAGCCTGATGGAAAAATACTCTGCTGCTATAGCTTCCTCAAAATAACTACTGTCGTTCTAAACGATCAATCCAAGTACTCTTGCATATGAAACTGAAATGTTTAAATTAACGACTTATCAATACTTACTGTTTACTATATTGTAATTACCCACCGGTTTCTGATCAGTTATTTAATGCAATTAATTCCACATAGTTGGGGTTCTCTAAACACACCGCCAAACCCGATGACATCGTATACGAAAAGTACTGATCAATGATTACTCTTATAAAATAGAGGAGTTTAAATGCTAATATTACTAATCATACTAGCCGTTGTAGTCGAACTGAGTATTAAATAGCTAGTATTATTAGAATAAATGTGTAGGTGTTAGACAGGGCGATGCTCAAATGATAATTGCAGCTGCAGAGCTAACGGTAAAAAATGTATAGATTGCTGGTGTGTCATGTGCTAGAATAGAGGATAGCGACGCTTGACCTAGGCATCAGACTCTCAAACCAATGGTACCCACCAAAAGAATAAGATTACACCTAAAAAGGAAGATCTTAAACAAAAAACTCCAAAGCAATCTCCTCCTTACACTGTGTAACCTAAGTCCGAGCCAATAACTATGAATAAACCAGCTGAGCTAGTAAAGCATTAGTGTTGTAAATGTATGGGAGACTGCAACTAAAACTCTCAATGCAAATGTGTACAGAATGGCAGAGTTTGTGGTGGAAAGGAGTGTAGCAATCGAGAGTTTGCTCTTAAAGACCTGGACTTACCACTCACAATTAAACAATGATCCTATCAATTCACTAGTAAATTAACAATCAACCAATTACAACTCCCCTCCCCTTAAATGCTCGAAATCCACTTTCTGCTGAAACCTACCTCTTTTGAGTCTGCACAGAGTGAGCAGAATTAGCACTCTATCCCTCAAGAATAGGTGGTAAGGCAAATCTAAGCCCCTGGCTTTTTCTTGACGAGTTACTGCCAATAGTTACCCTCGAATTATTGTTAGGCGGAGTCTGGCTGCGAGATGGTGCGTCTGGAATTGTCAGATGAGGGGGTACATTCTGTTGTGAGAAAGTTTGCCTTGGCATAAACTGTTGTGGAGGTGGTGGAGGCATAGACCCAGTGTAATTAGCTGGCGGAGGAGCCAGAAAAGTTTGGTTTTGTTGAGGAGGATGTTGTGTTTGCGAAAGGGGAGGCACTAGACCATTTTATCTAGCTCCAGGAGCTCCATAGTTAGGTGCGAAGTCTGAGTTAAAAACATGTTTACTGCCTAAAGTATGGATGTTGGTTTAAGTTATTGAGGGAGCGGTGGGTTTATTTTGTGGGAAGAACCTCGCGAGCTCCGGATTCTTTTGGAAAGCTATCGATTTAAATTATTTGTAGATGAAGTAGCTCATGATGGAGGCGAATAGGAAGTACACGAAAAATATTATGTTTATGATCCATTTCATACACAGTTTCCAGTCAGGACACAGATTACCACCGTTCTGTACTCTATGTTTACAATATGGATTACTTTCCCAAAACGTAGACAAGCGCCATCATGTATAGGATTATGCTACAGACTCCATAGATCATGAGGGTTGTATATTGAAGATACCTCCAACTAAAGAATAGAAGGAGCATGAGAATGAGAGAGAATATTCCAATCGTTACGTCTCCAACTACAAATGCCAACACTGCTAGGACCAGTTGGACACAGAACATAACGATGAGGAGTATCTTATAAGCCTTACTTTTCGGAGTGGGGGTCTCTGCTGCTGGCCCTAATATAGAATTACCCATAGAAATTAAATATAGAATTTGTCAACTTTAGAATCTCAAGCTACCAAATATCAGCAGCACAGCGACCAATTACTCCATATTTTAATATAAATATGTCTGACCGTTTATCTAATCTAATCTAATCTATAAATATGAAGAATCGAGAATACAATTACCTCTTCAAAATAGTACTGGTGGGTAACTCTAACGTCGGCAAATCCTCCATCGTTCTTCGGTTTGCAGACGGAGAGTTCAACGAAACATACATCACCACTATCGGAGTAGACTTCAGGTTCAAAAGTATCGAGTTCGACGACAAAAAGGTCAAATTACAAATTTGGGACACAGCAGGCCAATAGCGTTTCAGAACTATCACAAGTTCCTACTATAAGGGTATTTCCATTATGATGAAGGAGCTCATGCGCTCATTGTAGTCTACGATATCACCAATAAGGTATCATTTCATGACGCAACGAGATATTGGTATAGTTAAATCAAAAGCAACTGCCCCGCAGAAACAGAAGTCCTACTAATAGGCAACAAGTCCGATATGCAGGAACAGCGATAGGTTTCCAGAGAGGAGGTATTCGCATTTACGCAAGCAAACAACATCGAGCATATAGAAACCAGTGCCAAATAGTTTGAGAATATCTAGGAGGCATTCGTAAAGCTTTCTAAAATGCTGATTCGCAGAGAGTAGATAAAGTAGGCATAGAAACAAAAGGGCAGGGGACGTCGCCAGAATAAGTAATAGGAGAGCAACGACAAGAAAGTAGTTGTAGGGGGCTCCAGTTATAACAAAAGGATAAAAGGATGTTGCGCTGGAGGAACTTCTTCCTGACAGATTCTGTGTATTTTGCATCCAGCATTATTAATCTTATCAATAGTCACTCATCTTGTAACCCTTGCCCTGGAACTCAGAAAAATTCTTGCTTTCTTCGTCTGAAATGCTCCTGTACTCAGCTTCCGTCACCTTCCGAATCCTTATAAAATCCAAACAGCTGTACAGTCCTTGCCCTATGCAAGCAAGTCTGTTCACGTACCCAGGTATGCCCTGCTCTAAAAGCTTTCTGCACAAAGTGTTCGTAAATACATTGCAGTTCTTCCGAACTAAATTATAGGACTTACCTTTAAATTCATCTCTTAGTTGATCCACTACCTTCGTTATCTATTTGTAGCCCAGTTTAGTCACTCCGATTTCGATGGACTATCGAAAATTGGGATGGTTGGTCTTCGGAGTTACCTCCACTACTCCTGTTCCATCTCCATCATGGCCTCCAAATGTATACTCAACTCCGTTTACTTCCAGTCCGGAGTGGTACATTCCTAAACCCACTGAATACAAATATCGGTTCATATCAGGGCTCAGATCGTACACGTTTAGGTACACTTTAGTCATTAATTATTATTTGAATTATTATCAAACTAAATCAAATCAATATCACGATTTACTGAATGGCACCAGAACTGAGCCCTCGTTCTCATAGCCGCCATGCTTCGTTTTCTTTAGTTGGCTAGCTAAAGGTTTTATCGAGGTTGGGGTGGTTGAGCAGCAGCACAGTATTTAGTGTCCGCTTGGCTTGCTTGCAGAATTCCTTTATGTTATCAGTAGATATTTCCCTTTCAGCAGTGCGTTAAAAATCCTGCCTGCTTTTTTGAACGTTTTGTCTCCTATGTGCTTAAACTTGTTATTCTCATACTACAAGTAGAGACAGATCTTATAAGGTATTAAGCTCTATTCACCGTGTATCCAGATGTACACGTCTGATTTCTCGGGAGCCTCCAACTGGAAGGAGACAACGTTCT
>JAOXNN020236702.1:0-11251 GCA_028571205.2 Hydropsyche betteni
CACGAGACTCACAGATAAAGAACCTTTTTAAGCTTCCTTCATCAAACCAAAAGCCTCCTGAGTAAAGTATTGTAGCTAACCTACCTTCCAGCAAAAGCACCTAAGAAAAATCGGATCCTCTATTGCCTTCATCCAACAATCCAGTCTAAAAAGATTAAGGCCTAGTTAAAATGGCAGCCATGACTTTCAGAAACTCTTTTATAGCTCAAGGCGCTACTAAATAACAGCTAGACAGCGTAGTCACCCAGCTTTAAAATACACATTCCGACTGGTTTAGACTCAAAAATAAGCAACTGCTAGATAACAGGGTGCGTCGTTATAGAAAAGGTTTCCTGAAGTTCTAGGACAAAAACCAGAACTGCTGTATGTTTGGCTTTCGTTCTGATATCAAAAAGAAATAGTTTATTCTGTAGAACGGGGTACTCAGAGCAGATACTCGTAAATAAACACCTTTTTACTTATGCTTTGATGTAATCGCTGTGCAGCTTAAAAGACTGACTGCTAACTCTATTGAGTATGAATGATTTAAAATAGAATATCAGTTCCTGAACAACCTGAGTCTTCCTGGGTTTTCGGCGGCTAAACCGACAGATAGATTGATGAGTGGGAGAAAGATATTCGATGGACGATCTAAAATAGCTACGGGTGTAGATACAAACTCAATCAAATTCTTCAATACTAACATTTTTAACGAAACGAGTACATCCTCGAACATGAGTTCACTAAACTCTGCAATTCTGGGGATATCCTTCTGTTTAAAGGTAACCATACTCTAGCTAAAATGCAACGTGTGCTGACGTTGTCGGACTACGACCACGTCGCAATCGTATTGAAGAACCGCTAGGATGAAGTGGTGATATTTTAGTCCAACTCCAACTCTGGAGTCGCCTTTTCCTTCTGGAAACAGATGTTACGTTACGGTTGGTACACTACCATCAAGAGAATTGCTTGGCGCAAACTCAACATCTTTCGTACACCCTAAATGCTTCGAGAAATGTAAGATTTTGTAGTCAACAACTTGAACAAAAAGTTTGATATTAACTTGTAGAAAATGTTTAAGTACACCTCTAAACTACACAAGAATGAGGAAGAAGATAGATAGAGGACTTACTTCTGTTCGGAGCTCGTGGCTGCCTTCTACAAAAAGATTGGCCTCTTACCACTCTAGAAGGCAACCACCCAATATTGGCCCGTAACATTTTCCGATGCCCGCTAAATAGAACTCCTACATGGCTCACTAGACCATGAGCGCTACATTGTGTTCGAAGACTAAGTGATAAACCATACCAAAATTTATTGATTAGCATAGACCTTCGTTGCAACTGAAATAAATTGCGATGGATAAATTTAACCATTTTAGAAGAGCCGTTGACTATCAGTTTGAAACCTGCTGTAGCATCGCCTGCTGTTTAGATAGATAAGGACTTGACCTTGCATGTGAAGGACGAAAGCTTTTGAAACTGTTGATATCATCCGCATATGGTCTCAATATGCTAAATACTTCAGCAGCTGACGATCTAGTGAGGGGGTTAGGGCTAATCAAATTCTCAACCTGAGCTTTTAAGAATGAACTATATCTGTCAGTTATTAGCTCCAATCTTCGAGTCAATTAGGAGTTGTCAAACGATTTGCAACCTGAAGAATAGAGTTATTCACTAGATCTTAAAGTAACTAGGTCGAGGACAGTAAGTCCCATACTCCAGGCGTCTAGTTTAGACCTGCCGACGCCTGCCTACGTAGAGCCACTCCGCGTGGATTGCACTTACTAAGGAGCTAAATATTTTATTTAGTACCTAGGTAACATTTGTGTTCTGTTCCCTCACGTATTTTGTCAAAGCCAGTCTTTTAATTTGGGAAACTCAGCCTATTAATGAGTTTAATTTTGCCCTGCTTACTGAGCAAGATATTGGAGGGGCGGATGTCCCCTATGCGCTTTCCTATCTGTTCGAACTCTCTGATAGCTTTGAGAGCAGTATACATAAAATACCATATCTCAGGCTCTGTATACAGTTGCATATTCATTCTCCTACTCTATATCTACTGGCTCAGCACTCCTGGATAGTTCACAAATATTAGCTGAATTATCCTCTACCTACAGTTATGGAGTTATGCGGACAACAGGTGTCAGTAGACGTAGAAAAAGTGTAGGATTCAGGAAGAAGTAAGTACTCCCGGTCAATGCTCCCTAACATATTGTACTAGCCTTCCCACAGTCTTACTTCTTCTTCCGATATCTTTCTAGTGATACCCATGTAGTTACGACCGAACTTCTACACGTGCACAACTTACCCAAATTTACTGTGCTGGATCATATTACGAACTTGCTGCAGATTGGTTCCCGCAGCCATTGCAGTCTCAGAAATATCTTTCGGTAGCGCTTCTTCATTACCCATAGATAACTGATAACTACAATATCATGATTCCTCTCAATTAATTCAATCAACCATCCTCATCAGTTCATAGTCTTATGCACCATCATTGCAATCATTATTGGTTTATCTTCCTGGATGTAAAAGTCGTCCTTCTAACCCAGTACCTCATCCATATTAAACTCCTGTCAGGCAAACAACCTGCACAACATCTCACCATACAGCTCAGTATCAGCAACCTAAATAATTGCCAAAATATTGTGTGTATTATTAAGTCAATAAGCCACTACAGCCAAACTAGCATGTAACACTCTCTGTCGCATTATTACAACAGCTTCTATTGTTATGCTGTCCTAACAGTTATCATCTGCTCACATTCGGTTGCTCTGCAGTTTTTCAAAATCTACAGATAATTTGTTTTACCACATACCATACCAATAACCAATGCGAACAGCAGCACCTTCATTATTATTATTTGTTATTGATACCCAATGTACTCTAATTCGCTTCAAATTAATATTTAGACTTGACAGGACTGATTCATAGCAACTGGGTACTTTTGTCAGCTGGAACCCATTATTGTTTAATTTTATTATGAACACCTAAACGCCCAATTACTAATCTTCCTCCAATCTACTCGAATGCTAAATCCTCATGGACTACTCAGTCTAAAAGACTAACCATCGCCCCGACAACTCTCGTCCCACACTACTTATTCCTCTCCTTCCTCTAAGCGCAATCACTCGCCATTAATAGCGGGCTTTACCTCGTAGTCGAAGCCAAAACATTGCTCCTGTCCTTGACAACTAGATAGTTATGCAAGCCAAACAAATAAAACTACAGTCCAACTGCTTTGGCATTCGTATGTCTAGTTCTCGACATTTGTTCAATGCAGAAGCAGATAGATCCATCAAATATAAACGTACAGAAGGGTAGTTCGACAGGCAGAAAGTGCTCGGTGGCTTCAAGGTGGAGGACATATAACAATAACTTAAATTTAAAAGCATGGAGTGCGATCGACTAAAAGCCCACGTGATTATGTAGAAGGCTAAGTGGGAGACGTAGAGAATACTCACTTAGAGGAGAAGTCACCGACAGCAGTAAGAGATAGAGGATCTAAATAAACGGGTTCATTTATTGGAAAGGTGCAGTTCTTAATAGCGCGACAGCTAAACCAGTCTAATGCAATTCAGAACTAAGTCGCTGCGAAAACTTTAGAAATTCGAAGTAAGAGAAGATAACAAGTTGTCACTGGATAAAAGGAGTCAGGAATAGATTGAGGATAGGATTAACAAGCTCAAAGAGATGGAACAACAAGAGAAAAGAGCTGCCAATTCCCTTATGAAGCTGGTAGGAAGGATCACAGGCAAAACAGTTGTCAATGGTGATGAGGCAATTATCAGTGCATTGAAGCAAGACGTCTGTATCGGGACCTAGCTGAGCAGCAGCGCAGAATTTAAGTCAGGAAGTAAGATAACATCGGACGAAGCCAAAAGTATATGCTGGCCTACCTTACTGAATGAATCTACGACAGTAGAGGATGTGAATGCGCTAAGGTAGTAGAATAGCCGATTGAAGAGCTAAGTTAGTGCAAAGAGTAAGTTAATTGCGAGCATGAACTAGAATATGGTGTAGTTACAGGGAAGATTGCAAAACACCATTGAGAGTATTCAGATAAGAACGTAGTAACTGTAGTAAGATAAGTGTCGGCTGGCAGCGAAGGTAGTGGAGAAGTAGTTCTAAATATAAAGGTACAAACTAAATCCCTCTAATTAAACACCCCACTTCCAGTAACTTAAGAAGCAGATTTAGTTGCTGTAGTACGATAACTTTTCTCTGCAAGCCACTATTGAAGAACTAACCTAAAGTAACCAACTACTGTAGAATAAGCTCAACCAGGATAAGGCAAGCCTCTAGCATAAACTATAGCATCTCTACAATATCCTTGCAAATATGGAGAGGTCCAACCAGCTGTTATCAGCATAAAACCAAAGAACATAGCCAAATATGGCAAATACTGAAATAGTATCAGCAGTACAGAAGGATAGCAGAACATCCTTAGAGTTCATCTAGTAATGCACCTAATAACTAGCAGTCAGATCTCAGCAGCCAGACACATAGTATTGTACAGAGGACGATCTATAAAATTGTAGAAAGAGAATACGGTAGCAGGAAGAGTAGATAGAGTAGATGTCTCGAGTCATCACATAGTTGTAGCAGGATTTGTAGTACAAGTAGAAGTAGATACAGGTGTACAGAGGCAAAAAAAGATAGGAGTAACCTGGTCTTAAGAGTAGGATAGCTGAGTTGTAGAGTACGTTGATGCTGAAGTAAGAGCAGCACATTGTCGAAATGCAGAAGACATTCGTAAGGTAGCAGGAAACCATCGACAGGCTAGCCTAAAAGTAAATATAGGTGTAGAGGCTCAACGTATAGCTCATCAGAGCATCGGGCTATCAGGAGTAACTGCAAAGAAACTGCTCCTTTCTGAGTGCTTCGATATAGCTGCTAAAATAAACCAACTAAAAGATATTCAACTAGCTCAAGAACATCACCAACTAAAAGACAGAATTATAGTAAAAGTTACTCACTCGGCACAAAAGAACAAAAACCAGCGAAGCCTAGGCCATCGTAGAGGAGTAGAACCCTGTCGTAGAAGTTGACCCTCAGCATCGGTAGTATAAAAAACTGGTTGGAGAACTGAGATCCTGCCTTAAGCAATAGGCTAGGCTTTGCGACCAGTTACAAAATGACATATAGCGATGCTAAGTAATTCACTAACTGAACAAAGTCAATTAAACACTACAAAGCAAACTTATGTAGCTTAACTTCAATCCTTATTTAAAGGGACTCTTGTGGGATCACTCCGATTTCAGAAATAGCTAAACTAAGCACAATGCTCAGTAACCCCGCTAGAGTCAGGCTAGCTTTCTGAAGGACTTCCTGTAAAAGAGCGACTAGAGGGTTCTATTCAACTAAAAAATATAAAAGCTAGTTGATTATATCCTTGGCATCAGCACCAGCTAGTTGGCCGCAATCATGCATAGGTTCCTGCTTAGTCTCTTCGAATACCCTAACCACGCTCACTTATTCTAGACCATCGAGTATTTCCTGGCTTAGATCAAGTAGTACTAATTGCATGTTGACTCCAAATTCAAAAATCTAGAGAGATCCATCGGAGAGTACCTAAACCAAGCCCATGCAATGCTCTGTCTTAACTCTTAAAGCTAGCTAGGAGAGAGATCTTAAGGTGTGAGAAGTGAAGTAGCTGTGTAGAAGATAGTCTTATCAGCCTACCCTTCACAAGTCAGAGAGTTTAAGTAACTGCCCATATAAATCAAACAACCGTTTAATTAAGAGCACGCTGAGAGGGATAGCTAGCCTAATCTAAACTAAATTTAAGATCTTTAGACTGTGTCTGAAAAGCATTCCGCAGGATTACCAGCTTCATAGAGATAGTTATTAAGATAAAGTACCAAAATATTCACTAGAAAACCAGAAACCCCTTAAAAAAGCAAGGTCAGGCTACCACTAACTCGTCGAATGTCTTCAGCTAAGTGATTAAATTGTTCTTCTTTATCCCATTCCTTGCCAACCAATTATTCTTAAAGCATTTATAATAATAAACAGATAGTCTGCTAAATATTATGTGCATTAGAAATCAGGCAAATAGTAAATAATCAGTTAAAAGTTTCAGCATGAGAAAAAGTAGCAAGAAAGTAAACACTATTCTGCAGTACATGAGAAAAACCTAAGGGAGTGCTGCTCTGGGAAGCGAAAACTAACCAAAACCTCGCTAGTTGGATCACTAGCACAAAAGATTCAATGAGGAAATCTCAAAAAGAATGCTCCAGCTTCAAGAATTAGAAGCTAAATGGTCTAAAACCTAAAGTTAGCAGAAGTGCTAAGCTAAAATCATCCAAAATCGACTCATCATGAGACTTGTACAAATGTACTAGTTTAAAAGGAAAGACAAGGCTATTGAGAACAGGGCCATAGGCGTCGTCTTTAAAAATAGCACTGGAGGCCTTATGTTTATGGAGGGGCCAGTTCTTGTAAATAACAGGCAGAAGAGATAGGCGCTCTAAAAATTTCTAAAAGAGTGCGTAGAGAAAAACAAATCTCTCAAGTTAACTAAAGCCAATAAATAGTAGGAATAAGAGTTAGAGTCTAAGATAACTATAACCAGGAAAGACATCCTTAGTTTGTAAGAAGAGTTCAAAAAACTCAAGAATGCCTAAATGCTTAGGCGAAAACACTTCATGCAGGAGCAGTAATCAGCTTTTGCTAAACAAAACTGGCCTATCCTTCAAAATCGTTACTTAACTCTAGAATTGCTCGGCAAAGGAGGCTTTAGTCAAGTGTATAGGGGCTATGATATTATCTAAAATTGTGAGGTTGCCATTAAACTGTCGTTCTCAGCTCCTAACACGACGGAGGAGAGTAGACTGAACTATCTAAAACACATTACTAGAGAATACTAAATTCAAAAGCAACTTAATCACAAAAATATTGTCAAACTAACTCAAGTTCTCTAGATGGATAAATAGACCGTCGCAACTATTCTAGAGCTTTGCGACGGGTGCGATCTATCCACATACCTAAAACAAAACTCACGAATGGAAGAAAAATAAGCTAAGCAAATAATCAAACAAATAGTATCGGCCATCTACTATTTATGGTCGCTCAATACGAAGGTCATTCACTATGACTTGAAACCTCAAAACATTATGCTCCATAAAGGGAGCATCAAGATTGTTGACTTTGGCCTCTGTAAAACAATTGATACATGCGAGTCAAAAATCTAACTAACGTCTCAAGGCACAGGTACTTACTGGTATTTACCACCTGAAACATTCGAAAGCGATGCCAAAATATCGAATAAAGTCGATATTTGGTCCATAGGAGTAATATTTTATTAGCTCCTGTACGGAAAGAGACCCTTCGGACACGGGAGAACCCAGAATGACATTATGGAGTAGGGCCTCATCCTCAAGGCTTATCAAGTTTAATTTGCTGATAGCCCCTCTTTCAAAGTGTCGGATAAGGCCAAGGAATTCATTAAGGATTGTTTGCAGTATAGCCAAGACAAAAGAATCACCGTCCCCTAGGCATTCAATCACCCCTACTTCAAGTATAATTGATCTTATACTGAGTCATATTTAAATTAATATCTTAACAGTACATGTTTACTTCAGAATATACAACAATCCTCTTTACTCTTGATTGCCTTTTGGCTTCCTGGAACAGGTTGGTTTCTGCTCTAAATTATTCGCACCACCCTTTTGGAAATATCGTTATTTGGATGAAGCTCCAGTCTGTTTTACAAATGCCACAGGATCTCTTCGTAGCACTCTATTATTTTGTCCTTCGAACATATTTCTAAAACAAACTTCTCCTCCTTGTGAGCGATTATCTTCAGCAAACGACCTGCATCCGACTATATTCTATCTTTCGATCCTCTTCTTCTCATCTCATACTACTATTTTGGTTTTTATAATTTAGATTTTAGGTGGTCAACCCAGTCCTTTTCGAGTTGATCCACTTCCTACTGAGTCAGAGTCTTAACTGAAGGGTGGTAGCCTGTATTTAGAGCCTAAATCAAACCCAGAAGCAACCTTTTCTTCTAACCTGCCATACTCGAGGGAGAAATTGACTCATACTGCTCATCCCCCTTATTCCGTATCACATTTGAAAGCCTTTGCTAAAGCGTAGCTATTTCTTTTAAATAGTATTTTTAATTCTACTTTAACTTTTCCAAATCGTCATTCAGCTTAATAATCTTCTCTATCAGCTCGTCCTTTTCCTTCATCAGTTTAGTTTCCTGCTTCGTAAGATGATCTTTTATTATATCCTCATCTGTTCTAAGGGTATCCCCTATTAATAATAACTTTTGCCGAAACTCTGTCAGTAGTTGCTCTTCCACACTTCTTAACCGAGCGTTTTCAGCTCGAAGCTACTAATTCTCCTACAACAATTGTGAGTAAGTTATCTTATCCTCTATCTTTTTCTCTGGCAAGGGCTTTGGTTTCTAAGGACTCACCTGAGACGACTTCTTAGCCACAGGAGACCCTCCTGTAATAACTGAATTCTTTAGGCATTGATTATCTGCTCTTAGTATCTGATCAGGCAACTATTAGTCAACATTGCTATTTTTCATCCCAGATTTCAGCGCAATACTCAATCCCTTATTAAAAGTTCCTGTTGAATTCTATGTTATTTGTTTCTTACTTCTTTATCCTGGATGATCATCTCTAGAAAGGTAAAGGTTAATTCAGGACTTATCTTGTCTGCCATCATCGACCTCCAACACTCAGCATAGTATTAAGCAAAGTTCTGGCAGTAGGGTATCACTAACTTTTCCCCTTCTAGTTGCATCCTGAAATTTTTGGACATCTATTGTATCTCTTCATTTCGGCGTACCGAAAAGCACTCGGGGATATACTAGTTGTAGAGCCGGCTAACTACATGGTAAACCTGCTGTTAAGTCATAAACAAACTGAGAAAGAGCACCAGCTTTGATATACTCTGCCTTAATTTATTGTTACTTTGAGACATTATGGAGGTTTATCTATCGAAACTGCTATCAAAATGTGCTTCAGCTTTTAGTTCTGCTCTTCTTACCTCGTATCTGCCCCCACTATCATAAACATCTCAAATAAATCCTGTCCCAGTCCCATTCTACTATAAAGCTTGTCCTCAATAATCGCTGTCTTCGTTCGAAGGTATATCTCTTCCTTCTCTCTCCCTCTCAGCAACTTGTGAAACTCTCGATACTCATCTGCAATAGCCTATGATGTGGCCCCTGACAATGCTTTCACTAATCTAAGACATAGTTTTGATTCCGTGCAGAACTTCAGCCGATTCTGACATAATCAACTCCATACTGTCTATTTGTATTTCTTAAAACCAGCTATTTCTGCTTTGCATATATCACACACATTCAACGGAGCTGATGTTATTTTCCCTCCTATTCTCATATGCGTCTAGCTAATACAGCACTTACAGCTATCTTTTATTTGCAGCATTCACTGCAAACCACTCTTTTGCAACGTTTACAGTTGGATAACTTTTTAGAACTCTTCGAGTCGGTAGTTTTCTTATGGCATACCTCACAGCAATCTTTCTTTATGACCTCCATAATCGATATCAATATTAAATCTAGCCAAATCTCAATTATTTAGAGCCCCTCCCAACTCATACAATTTACATCAGCCATAAGCAGCGAACATCTAAAGATTCTGCGATCTTATATCGATATTGACAATTCTACAATTCTCTTCAGAAAATTTAATGCAAAATGCTGTACCAATATTTGGAGTCGTGATTTATTATGTAAAATGTTAAGTTTTCTGATTAAATGCATAAGACCATGCAAGACCGTTAGTTCCAAGGGCCTGGTTGCCTAATTAATTGAATAATTTTGATGACAAATTAATTACTAATAAATATGAATAATTCAATGTAAATGATCGATCAGACCAACAGCTCAGTGTCGACTATTCTGTAAATGGTCTAAGTTTTGCTATGCATGGGGCTCAACACTAGCTCAAGCATGGATGCATCAGATGTTTCTTCCAGTAACCTGTTTTTAGCGTGCTCAAATAGCTCTCTGTACATTAACGTGTTTCTTCCGTAGATCTTACTAGGATCCATGTTGGGTAAAAACTCCTTTCCGCGTCCATCATAGGTGTAGAGATATATGCTAAACACATCTCCATCCATGCTGTTGTCTGTGACTACAAACTGTACGTTGTATATGAATTATCCATCGTTAGAGTCATATGCCTTTTCAGTGATGTTATCCTTATCAAATTTCTTTAGGCATTACTCAAAAGTTCCGTTAGCGATATCCAAAAACTGGCATCTGATTCTTACTTCTTTTTCGGGGTGTTCTGAATATAGGAATATGTACATTTGAGTGATAACTAGCGGAGTGTGGTAAGGCGAAGTGATGAATCGGCGTGAACTTTCGTTGAGATATCGTTATTTTGCGCTTTTTTAGTGACTCTTGGCTTCTGAAGCTTTTCCCATTACGATTCTTTGGCAGACTTCATCCAGTCTGGGATATGGATGAAATTGGTGTAGTCATTCCCAACTAAAATACTTTTAGTGGCATCCCATTAAATATTAGCAATACTCCTCAGCTTGTACACTCCATTTTCTATTGGCTCTCTGTAGATGAGCTCGAATTGGTTGGTACCGTCAGTCAGTTGAATCTTGTAAGAGTTAAGGTTAGAAGCACAGTTTGTAACCTTAACAAAAATATCGAAGTCAGAGGACCTATTGCTGTTTTTGCTTACTAGTTCCAGTTTGTTCGTCTTGAAGTATTTTTAAGAAAATTGCCTCAGTTTTACAAGTCGGTCGAAAACGTTTGGGTGATCCCTATTGACAACGCTGTCGTCTATCTATGTTTTTGCATCGAAGTCCTTCGACTGAGGGTTCCCAGAGAACACAACGTACAAACTACCGTTACGGGCATTTTTAGCTTGTCTTGATTAATTCCATAGTTAAAATGAGAAACTAGATAAGATGAGTTGTACTTATTAAGATAGACGATATCTCCGATTTCAATATTCTTGGGGTAGCCTTAGATATTCGGGGAGTAAAGGAAGACATTGCAATAGGTGTTGATGGTGACAGAGTCGTCGATGATCTTAAGCCTGATTATATAATCGTTTTTGATGTTTTTCCGATAGGGAGCAGAGGCGTCGATTATTACTCCCACAGTCGATAGCTTTTTAGCCTATTTTTGGGTGGCGTTATAAATATCCTTGAGGGTGCGAAGATCCTTGTCTTTGGACATCTGATAATTTTTATAAACTTTGAGAGGCGGCAATCTATTTAAAAAATGCATTCAAATTTGATTGGTTCGTTTCCTC
>JAOXNN020236711.1:0-11248 GCA_028571205.2 Hydropsyche betteni
TCGTAACTCGCGTGTAAAATATACAAATATTATGTCTGAAATCCCTTCGAGACCATTCTCAACGACATATCTATAAGGTAAATAGAACAAATTAAAAAAGTGATTCCAATGTCAAATAAATGACATTTGGCGTTTCCTTAATTTTCCTTAATCACTCCATCACGTATTGTAACCACTGAAATATTATATATACGCGAATACAATCTGTCAGCTTGACATTTAGTCCATCTATCAAGCGGTTGCGATACTTATTTCAAATCACAAACTGTTGGTTTTCGAGCGATACGTTGGCATCCGTCCGTTTTATTAGCACCAAACATTTTCTGAGCCTTCATAAAAATCCGTTTCTATAATGAATTTTCCCGAACAAAAACTGAATTCAACAACAATCGGACCGTGTTTCAGATCCAAAAGCACATACGTGGGAAAACACTTAAAATCGTAGGTGAAAAAGTGTCGGCAGTAACGTTACCGGCCATAACGGTCGGCATTCGGCCAGGATTTAACTCGTGAAACACGTAACGAGTTGGCTCACTCTAAACCGGAAAAGTGTACGTAAAATAAATCCCGAATCGTGCGAAAACTGCTCGTTGCGATTTCCCGGACGGGGATTTTCGGCGGGAAAAGTCTCGCAGTTCGACGCGGTAACGGTTCGGTTTATAAATAGATACTGTTCTTTGTCACGTACTGAAGGTTTCTAAATTTAAATTTGGAATTAGGTTCGGTCGATTTTGCGAAACGCACTTTTAATGGGAAATCTGGCGAAATTACTAATGCGATATAAACTCGGTTGAAGTAATCAATAAGACGCACGAAGCCTGAACAATATTAAAGTGATTTAGAAGCAATTACTTTCTATTCAAATCGGACCGTCGTGAATAGAGAACCAAGCGAAGTGATTCAAATTAAAAAAAAAAAATGACATGTATTAGGTCAATGAGAAAGTTTTGTCGTATTTTTTTTATCAAACATCGTACTTTGAAACCAAACTGATGCGATGCAGAAACCGCACTTTTTTATCGGTTAACTCCAATCTTCAACACAATTTCTCTGATACTTTGATATGGATCAGCATTAATTATGACCAGTAAAATATCATCATATTAATCAGTCAGTGAAAAATCCCTTTTAAGTGAAAACTTAACAAATACTGAAAATAAGTATTCTCCATATAATAGAATAGCTTAAATACAGATATTATTCATTACTTCGGAGAAAAATATTTGACCATCGAAAAAATACGTTGGAACATAAGCATTGACCTAATAATACAAGTAAATTAATCATCTTTTAATAATTTCGATTGAATTATCTCTTTTTAATTGAACGAATTGAAAGTATTCCACAAAAGATTCAAATATTATATCGAGATTTATTCTAACGAAAAAAAGGGAAAAGATTTCTATAAAGTATGATTTTAGATTTAGCGAAACAATACGCAATTAATTCGCTCGGTCAAAATTAACTGCTGTAATATTTTTCGAAAAAATGCGCTCAATTAATAAGCGGACGAATAAATTACAAAATGCAAGGTTGTTTCGAGCGAAAAGGGGATGAAAAAAAACCGAAATGAAATATTAATTTTTTCGTAATTCGACCGGGTAAAATCTTGGCAAAATTTTCACATTTCGCCAAATATACGAGTGACGCTAATTCCTTTTGTGCAACTTTAAAATGTCGCAACCGCAAACGAGCCGTACAAATTAAATTCCTACGACAGGGAAAATAACATGCACTATTTTTTTTTTAATAATAATATTCACACGCGAAAAATCTCGCATTAACCCTATTTAGTGTCGTTATGAAAACGGAGGAATTTGTGTATCAAAATTTTCGGTCTCGTTTATTGCATGTCCCTTATGATTAAATTATTATTCAAAACATAACGTCGGGCTTTTATTGTTTATATAATATTTTACGCGGCATCGTAAAAACGGCGTTATTTTATAATTAAGGATAGTATTGCATATTTTATAATATAATAGTTGTGCGTACGTTAAAGAAAGGACGCGGTCGGTTTAATTTGTTAATTAGAAACTCGAAATTTTCGCTAAATTAAAATTCAAAGGCTTTCCATGGTTTGAATTTATAATTTTTCGACGACGTGGAATATCAGACGATTCGGAAAACTAGAGAAGATCGTCTTCTCGGTATTTTTATGTTCAGAAGAACTTCGTAATTAATGTATCCGAATTTGAAAGGTTCGGTTTGTTAACGTGAGAAAACGTAAACATTGTCTGATTTGATATTTGTTCGAGCGATGAAATCATTGAAATCACACGAGAATTATTATGATAAATTATTCAATAAATTTTTATGTATATAAATACGAATTCTTATCGTTTATATTATGAAAGTAGTCAATTGAGAAATAATATATGTGAGAACCAAAATACTTTATATATAAGATTTTGAAAACAAGATCTCAAGAAATTATTCGATGTAATATATTGTATCGGTATTTTTTTTATGAATTTTTACTTCTTTTTTCGCTATTACTTTTTATAGATTGTTATGTATACGTTGATTGTTATTATATATGTGACGGATGAATTTGAAGAATGAGAAAATAAATTTAGGAGTAATTTTGAAATGGTTTTAGAGGTGATAAATTTATAATGAGAAAATTTTTGGGAGTGTGAATGAATGTGAAAATAAAGTTGTAAGGGAGGATTTAGTTGAAGTTTTGGGGTAATTAGGTGTGGTTTTAAGGAATAGTTTTAAGATGATGGCATTTTTTGATATGTGGATGAATTTGAAGATAATGTAATTATTTTATGAGCACAGATAATCGAGAGTACACTGTACTACTGAAATTTACGAATAAAGTTAAAAAATATATACGACGAGTCATATTCGTCATTCCGGCTTTATGAGTTAGCAAGATTTTCTGAAAAATAACAGAACTAACGCCGAGAACTCTTGCTCTCCTTCACATTTTTAATCACTCGCGAATCGAAAGCAGTTCCTCGAGTTCAGCCGTCTTCAAACTTTCCCAACCGTAACACGTACCCGAAGCGAAAAGCGAAACCAGACGCGCGAAAAACTCAAAAAAAAAAATAAAAGACCACCCGCAAAATAATAAAAAATATAAACGGAAAACCGCACTAAATTAAAACGGGGAAAAAATGAAGTGGCGACTCGTCCAAAGTCTGAAAGGCATCCGAGGGGACGTCTGAAAAGGGTCCGCAGACACAATAATAATAAACACACGAGCCGAAAATGCGGACTGTCGGAAAATCGAACGCTAGTCGGGAAAACCCGTGTTTCCGCCCGATGACGAGTCCATGACGCTTTTCCGCGTTTGCCGTAAAGAAAATCATCCCCGGATCTGGGGGGCACGACTTCCATTTGGCATATATCACGACCTGGGGATAACGGAAAATAAACACGGGACGTCGGAAAATGGCGAGGGAAATTTTCCGCGTATGCTTTTCGCAAAGCTCTCGACACACACGGCGAACGGTTTGCACAGCCTTTTTGACAATTTCGGCTGACGCCAAATCTGCGCTGTTGCCTTCGTAATGTGGGACTCGTTTACGATCTCGACACTGTTCCTGTTCTCTCTAATGTGGATATGCCGTTTCGAACGTATTGTATCTGTATCATGAAATGTTTGTATTATCGCTTTTTTCTTGAAAAATGCAAAAATCTTGCAATTTTTGTGAAATTTAAAGAAAATTTGTTATCTGTACCAGAATGATTTTTTCAGCTGAACTCTTTGGCTAATGTTCAAATATGAGTACCCCGGGCCTCGTATAACACGGATGTATAAATTGTGGCATATTTTTTATACAACACCCTTTATGTAACACGATTTCGGGAAAAAAAAATTAATATGTTTGATTTGTACGTCTATGAAATGTGCAATGACATTATATTGGAAATTTTTTTTATTGAAAAGGATCCTATAATAGAAAGCAGTTCGACATTCAAGAGGGAATTACAACAGATTTTGGAACCTTATAAGGAAATACGTAATGATTTGTACGTTAAAAGCAGAAAATCGCTTATTACCGAATTTTTGAAGACTAATTGTAAAACCACAAGAAATCCAAAGTCTTCCGATGATGAAAACTTACAAACGATCTCGAAAAAGAGTAAAACATAGAATTCTAAGTGATAGCGATGATGAATGAATACTATATTGTATTATTAAAGTTTTTTTCAATAAATATGTAAACGTATATTTTTTTATTTAAAAAAATACAGTACATATTCATATAAACTAAGATTTTTTTTGGAACGCGAACCCTAATTTTGTATGAACTTCAAA
The DNA here is from genome assembly GCA_028571205.2 of Hydropsyche betteni. Lineage (NCBI taxonomy): Eukaryota > Metazoa > Arthropoda > Insecta > Trichoptera > Hydropsychidae > Hydropsyche > Hydropsyche betteni. The sequence continues at coordinate 4,277 of JAOXNN020236711.1, forward strand.
CCTAGTTTAACACGGATTTGTATTACACGACGTTTTTGTAGAACCATATGACCGTGTTATACGAGGTCCGGGTATACTTTTATATTTTCTCAAACAGAACCTTCTATTTTTGCTCCTCAACATTATTTTTAACCACATTTCGACACCCTGATATCAGCAATACAAGTTATTATACATTTGAAAAATTTCGTGAAATTTATTTTTTTAATACACAAACTGATGAAGTCCAATTTCACAAAAAAACTTCACAAACGTAACATATATAACCAATTCAAAATTATTCAAATATAAACCGCAGCATTCGAAAGAATCTGCAACGTATTGAAAATATATACAGACGCAAAGTCAAAAGTGGAAACTTGTCCAAAGTGGATCGCTTCAAGCGTGAAGTTAGCAGATTGAAAAATAGACGGAAAAACCGCAAACGTACATATAAACGAACGAACGACAGACAGATTTGTATTAGAAAAGTTCGGAGATCTTTTCCTCTACTTTCCCACATACACACACAAACGCAGGCAAGTGTGGAAGTTGGCTGATGGCTCGAGTCTCCGTTTATCACACTCCTCAGATAAAACGAGGATATATCCACCGAAGAAGAAGTTGGCCCCCAAGAGTGACAAGCAGATATAATCCCGTATGGCGAAGTTCAACTTTGCGGTCCTCTAATGAAAAACTTTCCGATACGACGACTCCGCGTGTCTAACTAATTATTTATCGTATATGAGGAGCGGTAGTCAAAAATTTCGAGGGCCGAATTAATTATTCGACGCTATTTGTGAGTCAGTGTGTATATTAGAGATCGTTGTACATGTTGGAGTCAAAGTGTACTTCTCAGTTAAAATATAGTTTGACTGGTTGAAATATATTTTGTCTAATCCACGTAGTTTTTTCATATGACACAATGGAAATATGCTTTAACTGGTCAGAGTCAGACAATATGTATTTTAACGTCAACTAACAAGCCAGTGTTGCCAATGCCACTGGCGAAACGTTTCGAAGTCGTCCGTATTTATTGATTGAAACATTGAAAGAAATGATTATAGTTAATAATTAAATGTTATATAAGTCTAGATTGTATATCGTTCCTGAATTTTGAAAAAAAAAGCAGATTTACTAAAAAAAAAATACAAAGAAACGATATATATTGTTGAGTCGAGTTAGTTACATCAAGTAATTAAGTATAATTTCAGTAATTTTCTTGAGGTTTTTGAATTTTGAACTGTTTTTCAATAAAGTTACATCATTGCCATTATAATAAATCGGTGATATGATTATAATGGCACAAAAATTTCACTTGTCCACTAATATGGGCTATTGAACGTCACTTGTCCATTAATATGGACTCAAAACTAACGTTTTTGTGATGAATATCTTGTTGAAATTATTCTATTATTCAAACCTTTTCAATAATCAGATATAGAAGTAAAATACATACATGGATTAATAAAATCGTTCTTTTCAAATATCTGAAATGTCAAAACTCAACTATCAAGTTGAAAATACACGTTAACTAGTGAACAACAGTTAAACTGTATTTTCGTATGTTGAAATATACCATAATTAGACAATTTGCATTCAAATACACTTTACCTAAAACGTCAGACAAAATATACTTTAACTAATATAAAACGGAATACTATTATAATATTTTTTAAGACTTGATCAGAGAAAAGACAATATTCAATTGAAATTTCATATTAAGTACAAAATAATAGTATCTATGTATATATAGAAAAAATTCAATGAGTATATAACGATTCGTATAATACGTTTAGACGAGCTTAACGAAAAACGCTAAGAATGCGCGTTTTTCCCGAATTTCCACCCGACATAAATAAAAACGTGCTCGATTTTTCCGATGTATATGCGCGCGTCTGTTTTACGAATTCGCGGAAATCTGTTTTATAATTCGACGTTCTGCGAAAAACGAGATCGGAAATTAATAAAGTTCCCCGAGAAAAGATTCCATTTTTCGATAAATTTCCACTCGACGTTCCGACCAGACGCCCATCATACGTTTCATATCCAACTAACACAACATTCGTCGAACAATTTCAAAATATGATACTTGATATTAAAAAAAACATGCACAATCATCAGTCGAACTAACTTCATTATCGTCGGAGAACGTCTCTTGTTCTCCCTGGGGAAAAGTCGGACATCCGCACAAAGGGATCGAAAGACCTACACAGAGGGCCATTGTGGTGGCACGACGGAAATTTCAACGCGAATTTTAATTAAAGAAACCGTCGGGACACCCTGTAGATAAGCGAACGGGCAAAGTAGGACGTCGTCTGGCGGCGTATTCTCTTCTCCTTCATTGCTAATTAGGAAACATCGTCTGGACGATGATAAACGGGCTTTTATTATATTATACAATAGTTTCGATGGAACGGTTCGTATTTCAATATACACCCATCTCCCGATTTATGCGGTACACGTATTTTTGAATTTAAAAAAAAAAATTAAGAATCAAATTCGTTTTTAGTTCGATTTCTTTGAAAATGGTCGAATCCTTAAGTTCGCTTATGTGTAGTATTTTTTTTTTGCATGGTCGAAATTTTTTTGTTGTTGACACTAAACTATATTTTAAAATTTTATTATAAACGATTTTTATGCAGTTTCATCTTTTGAATAATTAATATAATATACTAGTAAATAAACCCGATGTTAATAACATTGGCTGTGGATTTGTTAAGAAACGGAAAACGATAAGATGTGAAAACCTGATTGTGCGAATCCGAAATGTGTACCCGATTTGAATATTTAATTAATAAAATCAAAATAGTACATTTGAAATTTGTTTGTGACATATAGGCATAGCCAGTTGTTAGTATCATATTATAGATGTTAACTGTATACGCATAAAGGCCATAGTCACGAGCGCGACCGAAGTCGCGAGCGTCATTTGAACAGATACACAGACACACAGAAATCCGTGATTATTATATAGGGGATTTATCACACTTATCTTCCTAGTTATGCGATACTCGTTTTATGCGATTTCACATTAATGCGGTCAATCAATTGATCTAATATGTTTTAATTTTTTTAATAAAAAATAAGTAAGAAATTGTCATTGTTTATGAAATTCATAAATACTACTCATAAGTAGACAGTGTTTTTCTCAAACTGAAAAAGAATTCATTATTTCAATTGACAACAGTGAAAATGATGTCAGACCAGCGAAAAAGAATAAAAATATTGATTTAGAAGACAAAAACGAAAATAAGGATGTATGAATATAATTTTAAAATTAAAACTTTTTTAATTCTTAAATATATTTTAGGCTCTTTTACTCAGATTTTCCCGTTGCAAATCTCCCTATTAGGTATGGATTCAAAGCCTCTATTTATTCAGTTTTTACTTTGGAACGCATCTTTTTTTTTTTATGGGTTCATAGACATTTATTTTAAACGATTTTGATTAAAGTTTAAGAGCGACGAATTAAAATAAATAATAATTTGAAAAACACGTACGGAATCAACCGATCTATTATATTCGTTATCGTATCGATCGAAAATTTTAAGCGTTTAATCCCGGAAAAATATGAAAAATTAATCCCATACATGCGATAAGAATAAATTTTCACCGCATGACATTAATAAATACAAACACACAACAAAATAAGCCGACGCGTACAAAAGAATCACGATAAAAATGTTTTCGCGTTGTTTTACCGAAAAATATTCGCGTACCGCGAAATTTCCCAACTTAAAACACGCGCATTGAATATATAATATTGCGTATAAAAGATGAGAGCGCAATTTATAACCGTACGGTTTAGAATCGAGTTTCGACATTTTTAGGTTTCGATTCGATTTCGGCAAACGTACCGGTTACGTATTTGACGTCGAAACTTTACAATACGAAACGTGATTCAATATTTCGCAGAAGATAAAAATGCACAGAGTTGCCGGGGAATGATTAGGCTGTCTTATTGGATAGATTGGTCTGGAAAATTCTGGAAAATTGAGTGATTTTGTACGAAGGATATTTTCAATCTTTCGAGAAGACTGCAAAATTTTAACTCGATAGAACTCAGACATACTCGAGTGTATGTTTTGATGAGTGGTTAAAAAGGATAGGGAGCTTTTTGATGCGATTGAAAAATCTAAGTCTATTAGAATTCGATTCGATTTGGATTTTATATCGTCATCATTATGATAATATAGTATGGGAATAATTAGATTAATTTATTGGATAGATTGGTCTGAAAAATTGAGAGATTTCTTACGATGAAAATTATTGCTCTTTAAGGAAAACTGTAAAACTCAAACTCAGATTTTTTCAAGTATCTATTTTAATGAGGATAAGAAGCCTTTTGGTGCTATTGAAAAATTTAAGTGTATTAAATTTTATCAGAAATAAATTCGATGAAAATATTCGTAATTTATATATCAATCAAAAACGTATCAGAAAATTTTCACAAAAGAAAAATGACATTTCACTTTCTCGTAGTTCTTCAAAGAATCCTAAATAAGTTTTCTTCTGAAAAACATTGGAAATTTGACTCATTTTTCATTCGTCTGTTACGACAGTTTTCAATAACTTTTCAACACATTATATTCACATACAAAACGAAAAGATTATTCATAATCTCATCAATTATCATAAAAAATTTATCGATTACTCATAACAAACACAATAAATTGATAAAACGAGCGATAAGATTCAAAATCTATGTACAACATAATGCATTCTGAAAAATCCCATCGACCTCGGAAAAGTTGTAAAACATATTACACAAAGCGATAAAATTCGAATAAACCGACCGTAATAAAAGTTAATAAAAGCCATCATCTCGCGATTATTATTTTTATATCGAAAGTGTTCGGCGTTGGCAACACTGCGCCCCTACCGCGATTTATGTATCGAAACCATCGGACCCAAACATGGAGAAATATAAATAAAAATATATAATATAAATCATCTGTGTGTATCGAAAGCGTCGTAAGCACGAAGGACGTCAATTTTAGATCCGATCAAGTGTAAATTTGCGAAATAAAATATCATATACTTCAAAAAAAATCGATAAATTAGTCTTGTCAAATGCACCAATTTTTATTGACTGTAAAAGATAAGCGATAAGTTGTACAGTCAATAGATGTTGATTTTAAGGTCATTAAAATACTGAAAATTTGCTTCAAGAATATCGACAAATAATATCAAACGATTGTCTAGACAAGAACTTATCGATTATATTAAAATAATAACCAACAAACTCCGGCTTAATAAACAATCGAATCGGAGAAAGTTCCCATAAAATTATCAAAGTCATTTCATACATTGAGAAAACGTTCCGTGTCCATAAAACAAACGGCGATGTATAAAATAATACGCGCAATTTGTTCCGAAGAAATTTATTATACAAAATAAGCTGAAAGATAAGCACGATAATAATGTATGCCCTTAAACGTGTTCGGAATCGTAATTCGCAACGAAAATTAAAATATGTACATAAAATATATAAAACATTTTGTATACGGTAAATCATTGGCGCCGGCTAGACGCAAACTCGCCCACGCAAATTCATCCCCAATCATCCCCATGACAACGCACTCCACTGTGATTATGTCGAAAAATAACCGAACCATACACAAAACAGGGTGAATCATTCAAAAGACGACATTTTTCGGGAAAATATGCTTGTTATTCATGGGTTTTCTTGGTCACACTTGGGTTGAGTTTCGCGTATTTGCCACGTTCGATTCTTTCAAAATTGGAAAATTTTCAGTATGGATATCGAAATATTTATACATTTTTTTTATTATATATTCATCTTCATGTTGCAAATGTAACCATTCGATTATTGTACAGATTTTACAATCCAAATTCAGCTTCTTAGAAATCATATTCAATCATCGAAAAGTATTATTAAGAACGTTGTTGTAATTTGACATTGATACAAATTCAACCTTTTTAAAATCAAATTCAACTTTTTTCAACTCATTTGGTAACCTATTATATATTTTCATCGGTTGAATTTGATTTGTAAAACTTATAATATGAGCTGATGATTTTTACAAATTTTTACATACAAACACCAACAACATGAACTTCCTTTTCTTATAGGGAATCATGTGAATCTAACAAATAATTATTTCTATATATTTGAATCCCATTTATGAAAATTATTTGTTTTCTTTATTTGAATTTGATTTGCGATAGGTTGAATTTGGAATATACAATCTGATATCTCAATTGATGATTTTTATATAAACAAAAAAAATGAACTTTCTTGTCTTATGGACAATCATGTTGCTCTTTATTTCTACATTCTTGAATCTCATAATATATATAATAAAACATGTATAATATGTAATATAACAAAAATACATTTCTATTGGCTGATTTTGATTAGGAAAAAACTGAATTAGATCTGTGATGGTTGAATTTGGAGTATAATAATCTCAATTTTTTTATAAACGAACAAACTTTACAAACTTTCTTGTATTATGAACAACCATTTCGCTCGAACTGATACATATTTCTACACATTTGAATCAAAAAAACAATTTATTTTGTTTAACATCCGAAGTTTAAAACCCACACTTAACACACAATCCGACAAAAGATTCGACGGATCGAACCGAACAAACAGAACCCGTTTCCGAGCCAAAGAAGTTCGCGTCGAAAATTATTATAATAGAAAAATTCGGAAGTGGGTTGAACGTTCGGCAAAACCGTAAAACTGCGCACCTTACACGCGACGGGTATGGGTTCCTACCCGAGTTACGGCCCCGTAACTTTCCTGGCGGAATTTCAGCCGAAGAAAGAAGAAAGCCGGGCATGTCCCGGAGCAAGGACGCTTTCACGGCCCGAGACGCACTTTCGGCGGGAACGATGCGTTCCGCTAAACAATCGTAAATTTTTACGTCGACGGCGCTTTTGGCGAAAGCTCCGTTCGAGCTTTTGGCGAAAGCGCCGTCCGGCTCGCCAAGTGTCGAGTTTGTTCGCCGAAAAATT
>JAOXNN020236721.1:0-11248 GCA_028571205.2 Hydropsyche betteni
AAATGCCTTAAAGAGTACTCGGAGAATATCGAGTAGCTATTTAGTCTTCTACTGGTCTGCTCTCCTTACGCTATCGTCTATCTGACGAAACAGGTCAGTTCTGAAGCTAAGGCTGCTATTGGAATTCTGGCTGGATTTCTACTGCTGCAGTTTGGTCAGCTAACCCTTCAGTCTTTCAATTTATTGCTAGCGGTCTTTGACCTTCTTCTAGAGGAGCGCTACGTAAAGCTTTTTACGCATGCGTGTCTGACGTGCCGACTAGACTTTGTTGAGCTTGCCCTATGTACCCTCTTTCTTTTTGGGGAGTAGCTCCAGAACCTAGTCTCCCTCCAGCTATGATATTCGTTGCCGATAGTGTTTGTTATGTGATTTCCTTGGGTCTTTGCTTTAATCAGTCATCATATCCATAATATTATGCAATTGCTAGAGCCTACCCTATCTATCTGTTATTCATAACGAGTATAAATCAATAATCAGTGGAACATTAACGATCAGGTTGCACGGACAGTTCTAAGTAGCTAAGCGAAGAGGCTTTGATGGGGTTTGGGTTAAGGCTTTGTGTATGTGGTGGTAGTGGATATCCGTCCTTTAACCTACTAAATCACCCCCATAATAGGCTTTTATAGTCTGCCTGATACGAACCTTTTCAGGAATTTCCAGCGCTGTTTGTTCTATGATGAGTCATTTCCATTGTCCACCGCAAAGTCTATTTGGTTCTAAGTCTATGGTTGTTGCTCCTCTATCAGTTCCACCAACCGAATATCATCCTTTAACGAGTAATTGGAGAATGATACGTGCATAAGGTTCATCACCTGCCTCCATTTGTTCCTACACTCTAAATTACCCTCCTCTTACCGTCTCGACTTTTAGTAGGTATGCTCCTAATAATCTCCCTCCAATTAATCTCCTAAACTCTGGGCATACTATCAAAATCTAGATGCCTAGCCAATAACTGCAGATTGTGAAATACAAAGTTTTTAGACCTGTACCGCCTAGTCTTCCTCTGCTCCTCGTCAATCCTATCATGCTATTAGTAGTTCTCCTTCTCGACTTTCAAGCTTTCTAAATAAACCAACTAATACTTCTCTTGACCAAAAACTTGACCTCAGTTACTGCCTGAATACCAACCACCATATCCACCAACTCCCTAAAACTCCACTTCTCCTCATGGGTATCCTCCTCCCCCAGAGTATCAAACTTATCCCTTACATTCTCAGCTGACCTCCCAATTATTTTCGATACTTTCACCCATCTCCTACCATGCTCATCCACCAACTCTTTCAGTCTCTGCACCTATTACTAGCTCCAACTACCCTTGTAGTTGTTAGGGTTCAACTTTCTTTTTATAAATTTGTAGCAACTTAACATACTTCTTTGTGGTAGCCCACTACAAATAGATGACCACATTTTATCGCTACGGTAAGGGTTCTATTGACTTTGAACGATTTTACTCAGGTCGTTGATGGAAACCTTGTGTTCGTGGCAGTACTTAGCAATGCTATCGACTATAGCCTATTACTATTAGGGGGTGAATTTACCTTTGCGTTCATTCTCTAACTTCTCGTCCCATCTTCTCTACTTCTACTCCTCTACCACTTTCTAGTTGAAACGGACCTTTCTCTGGGCAGGTACCTCTATCTATTTACTGCTCTAATGTTCTGAAGCTACATCCGAATGCTAATTCTCAGCTGATAGCTTTTAGAATAGCTATAGAATATCCTGACCGCTATCCGATGAGGCTGATTTGGATGCTCTCTGCTTCTCCTCCTTCTATTTTAGCTGCTTTTTCTATTTCTATGCTCTCTTGGTTTTCTTATCGACATACTATGTTTTTATGGTCTCTTTGGTCTGACCCGCTTTTCCCTTCTTTAGAATAGATGGGTTTGTCTTCTAGACTGTCTTACTATTTTTCTTTTTGTCTTTGCTGCTTCCGAGGGTTTCTTCAATGAGTTTGAGTAGGGACTACTTCTAAGTGTCCATTATAACCCAATGTTGAAATTATAATCATAAATCAGCCGAACAGTCGAACCAGAATGGGAATCGTGTAGATATTCTCGAACAGTAGAGAGAATATGGCTACCTGAGTGATTAAGAATCCAGTCGAACGGAGGGCTGGTACATTGACGAGGGTGCTGAAAGTGTAAGTAACGAAGAACACCAGTCTCCCGATGAGGAATATGGCAGGGAACAGCAGGCCTTATTCTATTTTGGTAAATCCTTAAGCTAAGAGAGCATGTACTTGAGACATGGTGCAGCCAATAGCCATACAGACAGCAGAATATGAAACCTTGCTCAAGAGTATTACTTAACAGTTGGTTCCAGCACTTAACTAAAGGAGGATCCTTTGCATCTATTGGACTGTTGCCAGATAACAATCTGCATCAAACTATCAATACCTGTAGAGCATGATCAAGAAAGAAATGGCTAGTACGTATAGCCCCAGATAGTACACAAACGAAGCAAAGAGGGCTAACTTCTACTCGGAAGTCTGAAGCTTCTTGACTCTGAATAACTGTTCGAGATGTAGATGATCGTTGTATTTGACAACGAAGTGAACTGTGGTTAGTGCGGCTAAGTAAACCAGAGAGTAGTACCGATGGCAGCCCCCAAGATGAGAATGAATACAAATATCTTTTTCATGTTGACAGTCTAATTATTATTAATCGAGTATCGTCAGATCAACTCAAATGGATCCCATATAATCTTTGTCGATACTCTTTAGTTTTTATCTGTTTATACTTCAATGTGTAGCGGAATAATACATAATTATGATCAAACTATCAATTGCATTGGTTATCCTATTTCTGTGCAACTCCTCTGCTGTTATCGACCAGAAACAACTAACCATCACCATCTACAACAATGGCTAAGCCATGATAAAAGACACCCGCCTCATCCAATTCGATCATGGGGTTTCACAGTTGTACTTCACCGACGTTGCTTCAACAATCCAAACCTAAACCATTATGCTCACTCCCACCAACCGAACAAACATTACAGTATTCGAACAAAACTTCGAGAATAACCTGGCTGGTAAATACACCCTACTGAAAAAGTATCTAGGGAAGACGGTTAAGCTGCAAATTCAGAAAGGGGACTCTTCCAAGATGATTCCTGGAAAGTTGCTTTCTTATGGTGATGGTTTTATACTGGAGAGAGCAAATAAACAGGTTAATATACTGAACTAAGTCAAAGCTATCCACTTGCCCTCGTTACCCTAAGGACTCCTAACAATGCCAACATTGGTGTGGGTTGTATCCTCAATGGATTCTACTACATCCTAGTGTGAGGTTGCCTATCGTGCTTCAGGAATTAAATGGAAGGCAGACTACATAATGCAGTTGAACGAGGATTAGACAGAAGCTGCATTGACAGGCTGGGTGACAATCGATAACGACAGTGGTAAAAGCCTAATCAATACCAGGGTAAAACTGATAGCTGGAGATGTGCAAACTGTTCAGAAAAGAATGCACCGAAAAGTGCTGTATAAAAAAAGCATGATGAGGTCTAAGATGGCCGAATAAGCTGAGGAAAAGGTACCAGAGTTTAAGTAGAAATCTTTTTCAGACTACCACATGTACACCCTATCAGTGCCAGTAAATTTGAACCATTCCTCCAGCAAACAAATCCAGTTCATTCCCAAAATCTCCAACATCAAGATTAGGAAGGTGTACTTAGCTGAGGTATCTATTAGTTCTGCATAACCCTCTAAGCTCAAATTTTCCAATAATTACCGGCTTTCCAACTCGAAAAACAATAATATGGGGTTGTCACTGCCAAAAGGCACGATTAGAGTGTTCAAACTAGACCCACAAGATAACTATCTTGAGTATGTGGGATAAACAGATATCAACCATACTCCAAGAGATTAAAATGCTACTGTTGTTGGAGGAGCCACTTTCAATATTGTGGGTTAGCTCAATGTGATCAGCAAGAAGTAACTTAAGAAAGGTTATAACTCTCGGATGGAGTTGAAAGTGGTTAATCGGGGGGATGAATCTGCTGAGATAGAGGTTAACATGGCAAACTACCAAGGAGACAACCTTAAGGTCATTCAAAGTGACGACTAGAAGGTGAAAATAGGGAAACTGTCAGCCAATAAGCACCAGTTGAAGATAAAAATTAAACCTCGGCAGACGATAGTGACTTAATGGTAGCAACAATATCGATATTGATATTGATATTGATCAAATTTATGCACATCATAGTATTCATAGATTGTTGTAATACTAAATACTAATACTGATTGTACATTGTTATAGTAATTTAGTCACCATCATCAATATTCCTTAATCAACAGAAGTAAAAATAAGCGATTGTTTAGCACCACCAGATAAAGGTCTATTCACTATCCTCATAAAATATGGGTAGAAATCTAAACTGAGAGTCTATACATCAACTTTTAGCAGCAGTCTCTACCGCTTGATTTTTCTGTGCCTTTTCCTTCTGCTTCCTCTCCTTCTTCGAAAGCCCTTTCTTATCCTCTATCTTCTCCTGTTTCTTCTCCACCACATCCATTACCTCCCACTGGCTCCCATCAACAAACTTCACCATCGGTTGCAAAGGCTCATACCTCTTCGCATCTTCCATCCGATTGTAGCAGAACTCTGTACCATACTTCTGGTCTATAATCTCATCGTAGCTGGGCATAGATTTACTCTTCTCAATGGCATCTAGCAGCCAAGTCTTGAACTTGTGCACTTAAGCGTATGTGGAACAGTTCACTCTGAATACGAACTCACTCTAGAGCTTCCAGAAGTCGTTGGGGGAATACCTAAATACCTTCCTCGAACGAGGCTCTATGTGCTTGTCGTTCTGATTTACTATTAATTTACATCGTAAGGGTAGTTGGGATCGTTAGGCTTGTATACTGTAGTATATCTGAAATCGTACAGCTGGTAGTGACTCAGGTTGCAATCCTCGAAGAAGTACTCACGACTGGCACTATGAATGTTACACTCAGAGAAGTGTCCCTGTCCGAAGCAGTGTACCAGCCACTTTGGAGCTACCTTTATCTTACATGCCACTGGATACGAATACTCGCAAGGTTTCAACAGACGGTCATCACCAAACGTTCTCCATGCGCCATAGTTAGTAAGATCTGTATCGTATTTGGGTTTGTCGTAGGCTCTGCGTTTCCTCCTGGGAATTTGCATCAACTGATTGTCATTACCCTGAAGCTGCTACTGCACTTTTGTTGTGTATTGCCTATCCTGCTCTTTGTTGATGTTGTAGGGGTAGAGGTAGGGCTTTTTGGTAGTTGAAAAGCACCCTCTAATAATTGATCTCCAAATCATCTCCAAGATTAAATAATATTACAGATAATGGGTATCTAATATTATCAGGTTTGGGGAGCGTTGAGGTCCACCCTCGATCTAATCATAGTTGTTGTATAGTTTTCAGAGGGATATAAGATCCTGAGCTGGTTGGTATACAACAGCTCCATCCTGACATTCTGGTTCTCATCCTCGAAATTCTTGTTTATTTTGGTGATCTACATCTTCAGCTCTTTCTCAAAAAACTGCTTGATTTAGTGTTCTGGGCTCTTAAAGTAGATCATTACTAATGGAAACACGAAACTACTGGCTATCAACATTACAGCAAGATTGCTGTAGATGTTCTCGGTCATAAAGAGGAAGGATTCTGTAAAGAGGACCACTAGCGTCAGGCAGGCTAGAAGTATGCAGGTTATTATGAGTAATAGGTATGGCTTCATTTTTATAACCATCGTAGAGGCTGTCTCTCTGTTGTTGAAAGCAAATAGAACTCTGTTGAGTCGGCTGATGGCTAGTCGTACTTCCTGGGACATAAGTCGTTGATCCTGAAGGCTGAGATCGAACTGACCGAAACCCTTATCGAAGTTTAGGATCACCTCCTCCCTTCTTATCCTCCGACTACTGCTAAAGAAAGTCTTCTTGTGATACATCTTCTTATTATCAATGCTCTCCTTCAATCTCTAAATTTGCACTGCTTCATGGTAGCAATTCTGCAGCAGCTGCTTAACCTCTGAGTCAGGTTCCTCAATTGAGTTCAGATAATCTGCAGCCAGTGCTATCGATGACAGTGCCAGCTAATACTTCTCTCTTTTCGTAAAGTTACTGGCGCATAGGAGCGCCTATTTGGCCGCCTTTTTCAAATCTTCATCACTCTGATTGACCCTCGACTAATTGAATCTAGAAGACCAGACATTCAGCTAGTTGGACATGATGATGTGTAGCTTGGACATCGTAGAACTTCTTAATATGGAATTCTAATGATATAATAAAATGTCGGAAAAGTTAATAGTGACTTTGTGGAGAGGAGAGATTCGCATTCCTCCAGAAAATCTGTTTAGTGTGTACTGCATACTACGCTTCGGTAAGGAGGAGAAGAGGTCTAAGACTGTCACAGACATCAAACTGTTACCCTGGAAATAGACATTCGTGTTCTCGTTACCTAACCAACCCGAAGCTGACCTAAGGTTGGAGTTTATTAATCTACTGGAAGGATAGGAGATACACTTCAGCAAAGAGAATATCTCGGAGAGTATTAGCTTCGGGAAAACATCCATTCCCATCCAGATTGAACATCAGAATACCAAAGGCACCATCCCCAAAAAAGTAGAGATCATCAACTAAACCAAAGTAGCAATCGGTAAGGTGTTTCTAGAGTATGAGGTGCTGCGAACAGAGGTGAAGTATATGATCGAGAAACCTATCGAGTATAGGTATTTACTGTGCCTATCCCAAATAAAGGTTTCGTTCATTAGAAATTTGAAGTAGGAGCCTCTGTTCTTCTTCCAGGCAACCATAGGAGATCAGGTTAAAAAAGAGGAGTACCCAATGACATGCTCTAATGGAGATTATTTCTATAACTACCCAATAAAGTATTACATCAAGACTGATCAGTTTATCCGGTTCGAATTAATCAGCAAAACAGGGCTTACTCAACACGTCGACCAACTTCCTTTGCCACCTAACCCCAAACAGAAACCACCTACCAAAAAACTAGCCAATCCTAGTGTAGCATCCTCATAAACATAATCGATTGGTAAACTAAGCAAGAAGAAGATATCAGTATAATCGGTCACTCTCTTCAGTATTTTCGACCTAATCTACACCCAGAATATGGAATCCCAGTAGAAAACCCCCCTATACATTCCACCACAGCGATAGGTAGGGTACATCCAGTTCAATGCTGAGGTGCTGTTTAAGTCTAAGCAGCAGCTAAAGGAGTAGATGAAGGTAGGTAAGGCCACTAAATAGCTGTCTCCTAAAAAAAAGAATATGAATGTTGTAGCTCACAATGGATTTATAGTAGTCAACTCGATAATTGTGAGGTTGGAGCCCTTCAACTAAGAGATGATCAAACATAAGAGTTTCAGTGTAGAGTTAAAATTAGGTAAGCAGAAGATGGAATCTTCTACGTTGTAAAAACCAGGTAAGGAACTTATCTTTATTGATAACTTCAAGTTTAAGAGGACGTGGTAGGAGAAGCTGCAGGTATCAGTTATTGTTAAGGATACTGATGCTGATCCACCGTTCGAGTCTCCGCTATTCTTCAGTAATTACTCACTAACTTAGCATAGGCTGTGCTCAGATAGCTCTTCGATTCTGGGAGGTTCCTAGCTAAACATCTGATTCTGGTAGATGAAGACCACAACTATTCTGGGTAGGTGATTATGGATGTTGCATACGCTGACGAATAGAAGAAGAAAGATATAGGGAACAGTCAATAAAAGTAAGAATTCAAAAGTGAGTAGGAACGGAAGTTGGAATAGAAGGAGCAACGTCTTGAGAAGATAAAGGATAGGATGAAACAGCGAGAATAGAAGAAGAAAGAAAGGGAGGTATCATTCAGTGAGAATAACCATAGCTTGGTACTGCCACCAATATCATAAAGAGACTACGCTACGTTAGCAATAGACTCTCCTCGAAGGAAAAGGCAGAGGGCTGGATCAGTATCTGGTCAGTACAACCAAGGTAGCATAGTTTAGACGAGAAAGCTAGGACTGGGCGATCCTAAAAGAAACATATTTAATAGCGGCAAGGACATAAAGTTCAGTCGTTCTCCTCGATTCAAATAGGACAAACCCACTATTCACAACGATCCCATCCTGTCTAAAATAATAAGTGACTTCGATCCAAATTCGAAAGGCAAGGGACCATATATCGGTTACGGAAGTAAATTCGACTTTACCAAATAGGCTAGAGTATTGCCTGGAGTGGGTAGATACCAGATACCCAGTCTATGGGACAAGTACATCTGAAATTCTTCGAGTTTATCTATTCTAATGGTTCCAATAATATCACTTTAAGCTGTCTACTTATAAGTCCTTATTCAAATGTTCCCATACTATCTTCTTCTAACTAATTTCGATAGATTACCTGCTAAGTCGCTTTGCCCATCAGCTTGCAGTATTACAGTGTTCTTTGAGTGAGGTATTTGGGATTTTGGGTGGTGTATCTTAAAAGCTCCTAATAGAGTACACTATTCAACAAAGCGTATTTCTATCTTAAACATATCTATGTCTGGGTGTCTTTAGGGAGAATAAGGGGATATATTTAGCCCTTCGTGAATGCGTTGCTGTCCTTATTAAGCTTCTCAGTTTGCAGGACAGGCAGTGCCATTTTGTTAAAGTTCTTCTCATCCCAAAGTTTGTCCTTGGCCTTTTTAAGCTTATTCTTATATTGTGTATACTATTCTTTTGACTGATCCACCTTCTGCAAGTAATCTGCCATAATATTTATGTTATGCAGCTCGTATTTGTATACTCCATACAGATACTGTTTGATAGCTTCCGATTATGCTGTGTTGATTTATCTAAATAGTTTAATACTTACGATAGATTCTTCAATAGAGCGCTCATATTCTTGTAGAGACACTACTATGTATTGAGCTATATTGCCTTCCAAAATCTAGCGTTCTCCTCACTTAACTACTTAAAGTTAACGCTGATATTCTCCAGCAGCTTAGAACATGTCTACATGCATCCAACCAACGTTTTAGAGTCCTGATAAAGTCCTTCTTAACAATAAAGTACCTTCCAAGTTTATCACTGCTCACTGTAAAGGTCTGTCGTGCATGGTTATAAACCTTTCCAATCCTAGGATCGATCATCAATTTAACCTTTCCTGTGAGAGTTTTAAGTTTATCGTATTTGATAGGTTGGGTATCCTCCCCAAAGCTCACTTTAAACTGGGTAAATGCATTAGTCTAAGCTAAGCTAATAAACCCTTAGAATAGCTTCTATGATCGTATCTATGAGACAGCTGCAAGTTTGTTCATAAAATTCTCTAAAGATACCATTCTCCTTCCGAGATGGCTTTCGTCGAAGCTTCTAAACCCTCCTTTCTTAGGAATCGGGGGTATCTACATAGTTTTAAAAGTACTGGCAGACCAGGATGAGTCCTCTAGAGTGTTTCCCTCAGCCACAGGAAATCGTTGTAGCGTCTCTGTACAGTATAGTCATTCGGTTGAGTGCATACAGTATAAGTAATGAAATCCTGCGTGAAAAGCCCTCCTTCTGTTTTTACAAACTTCCTAATACTTATTACAATATTTGGATCCAGAACTCCAGCCTCTTTCTTCTGACATTGTAGATACTTGACAAGTATCTACTAATTGGTAATGGGATCCACTCTATCAATATTCTGCTATTATTTATCACCCTCCTTCATCTTCATAGGAGACTTGGGAGACTCCTCTTGGTTCAGTTAGCTGTTAGAGTTGGCTGAATTTTTAACAGAGGCTGATTTCTTAAACTCGGTGACAGTCTACTTGGCAGATGATTTACTTGCTTGAGCTATTCGAGAGTCCATAGACTGAGATCCATCTGACCGGGTTTGGTTTTAAGTAGGAAGTCGGCGAATAGATCGGGGTCGTAGTTTTGGTCGATGATTTGGCTGCAGAGATACTGCTGCTTCTATTCCATCGACATGGCTAAATCTAAGATTATTTATCTACACTATAATCTATGATTAGGGTTAGATATACTGATGGCTGTGTTCAAAATCTAACTCGTAATTCATCGACAAACAATCGAATTGTGTTTGAATAGACTCAGCTATCAATCTTTACTCTAATATAAATTAAGTAAAGTCTAACTTATAAATACTAGCGATCAAATCATTAAATCAGGCTTTCTAATTTAAATAAATCATCAAGTACCACAACTCATCATTAAGATTATCTTAAACAATCAGGTATTACCAAACCGTAAGTAAGGCTCATCATTTACCCTCGCCATCTCACCAGCCAGTGTTTTGAACCTATCGATCTCCTCCTCCAAGTCTTTATTCCTATCTTCTAATACCCAGTTAGACTCCTGCAGTCTCTGAAGTTCATCCTTCAGATTTTTAATTACGTCCTAATAGTTCTTCTTCAACAATCTGAACTAGCTCAAATAGGATTGTTTCTAACCCGCTTCCGATTCTAATGACTTTTGGAGCCGTATCTGAGCTTTAACTGCCTAATCCATCTGGCGCTTAGCTGTTTAAATTTCTGTCCTCTATCTCTACAGTATTTGGCCTTGAGCCTAGAGTTCAAGCTAGAGTCTCTTGACGCTGGTCTGTAGGTTGACTCTCTCCTCATCCCATTTCTACTCGTATGTTTGTAGTTTGACTATGAAAAATGATTAGAAAGACTATTCGAACTTGTTATTCTTAAGTTTCAGCTCTTCTCGTTACTTTTTGAGAAGGTCGTTTTAAGTTTTGAGGATATCCCTCTATTTTTCAGCTCTCGTGCATCCCTCTTTGAGCATATCTAGTCTGGCACTATCCGAGGCGATTCTCCTTTAGAAGTTGGTTATTCTATCAGAGTCCAAAGATAGCTCAGCTACCTTATTTTAGAGCTATCTAACCCTTCCTTCTGATGCTTGTAGCTCATGCTGTTTCGTGCTTATTGTGTTTTTGAGGTTATTCATCTAAGTGGACTGTTGGTTTAGCTGCCCTTCCAGTTTATCCAGTATCTCAGTCCAAAGTTGCTTCTGTCTTCTCTATGCCTCCCACTTATCATTAAGCTCTTCCTTCAGCAGACTGTTCCCCTTCTAGTTCTCTGCTACCTTCTCCAACAACTCCCTTTCTTTCTGTTTAAACCTGCCTATTTCCTAGTCTCTCGCTATCCGAATATCCCTCTCAGCTGCCAGTTGATTTTTAATCGAAATAAAATCCTCATCATATTTAATACGCATCTTCTCTAGCTACTGATGAGCGGTCGTATACGCTGCAACCAGTTTCTACACATTTCTACTGTACTTTGCAGAAGAATC
>JAOXNN020236737.1:0-11245 GCA_028571205.2 Hydropsyche betteni
TAACAAATGAACTATTTTGATTTTATTAATTAAATATTAAATATTCAAATCGGGTACACATTTCGGGTTCACGCAATTGGGTTTTCACATTTTATCGTTTACCGTTTCTTAAAACCACAGCCGATGTTATTAACATCGGGTCTATTTACTATGAAAAATATAATGACAAAGTATATACAATACGTCAAAAAAATTATAAAGATATAGTCATATATAACCAAATAAAAAATATTTTAAAATAATTTTCATATTATTATGGTTTTTTAATTATTAATATTTGTTATGACTTATGATAGAGAAGCGTCAAAGAAGTTAAGTTCACACGTTATTCCTGGAGAGCTACTCTGTCTTAATTTAATACCTTATCTTTAGGTCAGGTTAGGTCCGGTTAGGTTAGGTTAATTCAGTTCTCAAAATTCGAAATTAGAGTAAAGTAGCACGACAGATGAGATTTTTTTGTTTATTATTGATATGTAATCAGTTTCAGAAAATAAAGTTCAAATAGATGATTTCTGAAAATAAAATTTGTTTTTATGTAAGCGAATGCCTTTTTTATTTAGAAAGTGGTTAGATTTTTATGAAGTCTAATGGATTAGTATAGAAAATAATGGATTAGATTAGTATTTAAAAAAAAAAATATTAAGTGCCTTTTCTAATCGAGGGCTTTGAATCAATCCCTTTCACTACGTACAGGTAAATCTGTCACTGGTTCCATATTTTTAATTTCGATTATTCTTTTCAGTCGTTTCGAATTTTAGAAAAATTACGCTCGGCAACCTACAGTTTAGAATCAGCTATCAGGGTTGATATATGAAAAAATAGTTTTTTACTATAAACATAAATGAATTCGAACCATATCTAAAATAATTTATTTCGATGTGTACTCAATGTACTAAAAGAAACAAAAACAAAAAATAGACATCGTTGCGAAAAATGCTGCAGGTGCACTTTTATTTTTTATCAATTTTGAAACATCGAAGCATAAACATTCATTCTGATTATTATTTCGTAATTTACGCATTCAAGTTCGGAACATTCAAAAGAACAATCCATTTTCTACGACACACAAAAACACACCACGAACGAAAATGGCCAAGCATTTGCACAACTTTAGACCGCAAACGTGACCGACGATGTAAACAATGTTTGAACGCCGGTTGTCAAGTGCATTAGTAAACACCTTCGACCAGATTTTCTAGCAAATCGACATTTAAATCTCAAAATATAACCTTTTCGCAAACTCTTAACCAAAATGGACATCGAAAACGACGACATGGAACCGGAGATGGAAATAGAGGAGTACTTCTTGGCCACATTTGGCGGTAGTATCGAATCTGTCCAGCTGAAAGCCTGCTCTCGAGGACAATCGATCGTGGTGCGATACGAAATAGTCGCAGGCCCCAGCTGGGGGCTCCTCGGGGGCCAGCGAGGAGCCCTGTCCCAAACGGCAGTCGCAGGCTATAGCGATACGATCGTGATTAATCTACCGATTGACGTTGCCTACAAATCTAACACGCCTTTTGGATGTTTGTATATGTGTAATGTTTGCTTTTCTTAAGTCTGGTACTGGTTTTGATCTAGGTTTTGTTACAGGGCCGCAGTTGGCTTTTACCGTTTATGGTATGAGTTCGTGGGGGAGCGAAACCGTTATCGGGTACGGTCGGACTCATCTTCCGACCACTCATGGAGTTCGTCATAAAAAAGTGGCTTTGTTTGCTCCAAGAGCTACTACGCCTTTTGGAAATATTATGTCGTGGTTGACGGGGAAGTCGCCAGAATTAATAGATCCGACTATTATCTGTGATGGTAACGATAATTATTGTAAGTTGTTTTGCTATTTAAATTAACAATATTATTGTATGGGAAAGAGAAGTTAAATTTATTCAGCACACAAAACTACAAGTTTGTTTTCTAAATATCTGATTTTTGTTATTTTTTCATTACAGTGATGCGAACAAAATCTTATGGACACATTCTCTTAAAAATGAATTTGATATCTAAAGGCTTTAAAGATCTTGGATATGATAACATTCCAAGCTAAAATATTACGTTGAAATCATTTATGAGTAACAAGCAGAAATTTCAAAACAATAATTTATAGGTGATATCTGTATTTGAATTTTTTATTCGAAGAATATTAGGAAAAAATTTCAATCAAAAAGTTAAAAAAGGTTTTTCAAAAATGTCACTTACTTATTATTGAAGTCAACTATTTCAAATTTCATTTTTTTTCAAGAAAGAACTCGATAATAGTTAGATTATTGCTAGATTTGAAACATTCATGAAATTTTTGAGGTCTCTTGATGCTGGTCCCTCTGTCAGATTATTGTCAAAGAATAATACACTGTCAAATTGATACCAGGTATTTGAGGACTAAAAATTAAAAAGAAAACTATTATTAAATGAATTTGTTCATTCAAGTTAAGAAGAAAATCATCGAAAAGTATCAACAAGGTATGTGAGTGGTCGACATCATTAGATTTTATAAGAAGTCTATTTTGACAATTTGCACAGTGTTAAAGAAAAAATATACAATAAGAGATCTATTATAAAGTTAGTAAAAGGGCAATATCAAAAAAATAATTATGTATTCTGGAAGATATAAAAAAGGTTCTTATTGTGTGAATTAACAAAAAACAGCTATGATTGCTGTATTTGTGAGGAAGTAAAGATTTTGTATACTGATCTTGTGAATAAACTTCTACGTTGATAAAAAATAAAGAAAGTTTTAAGGCAAGCAGGGTATGGTTCGATTGCTTTAAGGGGGAAGTGACATCTTTAGTGTTATGAGGTGTGGAAAGACTGAGTTCAAATTCTGAAGCATCTAAGGTGTTTATGGTTTCTAAGGTTACCTCCAGTTTTCAATTGTGATGAGACAGCTTTTTTTGGAAAAGATGTCAAAGAAGACCTCTATTGCAGCGGAAGAAAATGCAACAACTTATCACAAACCTATGAAAGACTGTCCCACATTATTGTTGTATGCTAATGCAAATGACGATTTTAAAATTAAGCTCATGCTCATGTATAATTACAAGAATCTACAATTCTTTATAAATTTCAAGGTGTAATAGATCCAGTCAAATGTTATGCGGAGGTCTCATAACAAAACTTGGGCTACTCTTTGTGAGCTTTATCAACTGTGCATATAATCGACTCCATTTTACTAAATAAATTGCATATGATGTAATACCAGTGTTCTCTCGACCACCTCTTCAATCCCCCACACGGATGTTTGTACTTAATAATAAATTCGAAATCATTTTTATATAAATAATTTTTGGATTTTGGAATAAACAATCTTATTGTTAGTTCACTTTGTTTCTTACAAGAAAGTTTTTTTCAACATACGAGTGATTTGAGTTATGGGTGTGAGTCCGGAATGAATTATATAATTTAAGGTTCCACTATATATTTTTATGATCTCATAAATCTAGTCATTTTAATAATTGTATCATTTACAAAATAAATCTAATATTTTTATTAAAACAAAGCAGTTTTATTTTTTTAATAATAATAAATAAATTTACAATGTACTTTCTAGTGTTTCATCAAAAATATAAATTTAATTTAACCAAAACCGACAGCGGTCAGTCGAAACTAAAAAAACGATTTGCAATAATTGCGAATAGGGCGGAAATGCAGCGCTTAAATGATTGATTACATGGCCGTCATGTGCAGCGTTAGGGGCGCTTTTTGAGCGCGGGAAAATTGCGAGCTGCGCGTTCATTATTCAGCACGTCTCCCGTATTCGTTTCCGTTTGCCGCTGCGAGGAGTCTGCGAATTAAATTAAACCGTTTTCGATGAATTTCGGAACAGCGAACGCGACAGAATTCAAAATGAACGCTGATATCAATAAGAACTGGTATAAATTGTAGGTTTGTTGATTTGAGGTATCTCAAATTTTTGTGTATATTATTGATGATGATCTAATTTGATATTTGAAATCGAATTATTGTTTTGATTTAGTAAATAAATAAATAACGATTAAATGGGAGATGGTATGTGGTGCTGTTTTATTTGATTCAAACGAAATTAAATTCGATTTTATCTTAATTATCTTTGTTTTAAAAATGAATTTGTTTAATTATTTACGAACCGAGTTGACCTATTTACATGGTAATTTAACAATTTTGTTATCCTTAGCATTATACATATTCTAAAAATATCGCCTTGTTAAAATAATCAGACATTCCTTGATACATAACATAATAGGTACCTTCAAGCGAAGGTGAATCTTTATATTTATTTTATTAAATTGCATATTTTGAAAATTAGTTTTGTAGCAAATAATTTATGATTATATATAATATCTAAACTAGCTGTATTACCCGGCGTTGCTCGGGACTTAAATTTTAAATCAAATTATTTTTTATTTTTATTTTTGCGGACCGTCCCGTTTTGGTTTCCGGGAAATATGGTCACCCTATTTTAATGATTCTAAAAACGTCCTCCACAAAAAACTACATAAACATGCCAATTTTCATGGCGATCAGTCGAACGGTGTTGGGGTGAAATGGCATAAGCAAATATATTTACCACCATCCATTTTTATATGTATAGATAACGCTACTTTCGTTGTTTTTTTATTTGTTTTTTATAGTTGGATTGAAATCAAGTAAACATTATTTTTCATGCATATTTCAACTAAGGCTAGCGAAAATTTTAAGCCGTTATAATTATTCATTATTGAGATAATTATATAAGTATTTTTCGAACTTTGTTACAAAGTCAATCGTCCCGCCAAAGACACATCAACTGTCATATTTGACAGAAAACGTTAAATGATGCACCTATGACGCGGTCATACTAATATTTCATAGAACAAGCAACATTATTAGCTTCGTTCATGGACGAAGCGATAACACAAACGTACATATATTCATTTTATTTTCAGTTAACAATTGACCCATATAAACGTTGAAATTTTACACAGACATCATACACACATTTCATCGCTATATTACACGGAAAAAAATGTACACAAATCCACTGCAGATTTGATTAAAACGCATTTTTCACATGAATGTTCTGCACGAGCAATAAAAACACGATACGCTTTTTTCCCCGCCATTCGTACATTCGTCGGGTTATTTTTTTTTGTTTTGTTTTATTTTTCACTACTGGCTAACGTGCGAATTCGCGAATGACAATTGCCAATACAATGGGCGGTGCTCAATTCAATTAAATCGCGTGGTTTTCGAATTTTCCGAACTCGCAATCTCAAAATCGGGCGCGATTTATGGCCGAAAATGAAAAGTTTAACGAAAATGGAATGGGAAAAATCCGACGGCGCACAAATGCATGGGGCGTTGATGGATTTATGGTGATTTTTGCGATTCAATCAAAAGGATTTCTATTTGTTGTGTTAGAAGTGAAAAATGTTAAGAGATTCATGTTTTGAACAATAGATTTGGATTTGCCCGGATTTGAATTAATTCAATTTTGAAATTTAGAAAAAAAATGATCATCAAGCGATTAGATCGCCACTTAAGAGTTCTCTAGTAGTCTACCTTTATTTTGTAATTTTTTCGAATCAAAATATAATTTTTCTTAATCAAAATTATACTTTGGACATTTTATATATTGCTAGGCTAAAATTAAGTTATTGTAAACAACGGAGATCAAAACTTAGGATGTTTAAGATCTATAATTATATAATTTTTCTATAGGGTATTGAAAAAAATTTCAGAAGTTTCCATGATGAGTGTTAATTGTTACGGGGGGTTAATGTCCAGAGGGTTTTTGTAGGGGGGGGGGTTATGTCCATGAGGTTTTAGTCCAGTATGTGTCCTGATACTATTAAATAAAATACCTTTATATTCATAATAGTGCAAATAAAAATATTTATTATTTTTTTCATATTTTCCAAGAATCGCATTTATAAAACAAATTCTTAGTCAAAAATAATCTATATTTCAGATTGTCACGTTCGAAATTCGATCCGCTAAAATGCAACAAACAGCATTTTCCCGCACGAACTGCGCATACATCTTTCCGAGAAAACGTGTATATACTCTGCAGTTTTTCGAGGGAAATCGCATACCAGATCAGAATACGTAATATAATTCAAGAAGAAAAGCCGGAAAATTCCCGCATACGCGTTTCCCGCATGTGCGCGAAAACACGTAATAAACTGCAAGGTGAGCGATGCATCAAGGTGACGTTGCACTAGTGCAATGCAAATGTACTTTTTATCGAAAACGTATATAAAAATAAGGCGCGAAAATAGCGCGATTCCATTACGCGCCGTCAGCCATTTTGCGAGGTTTGAACAGTTTCGGCCGTAACTTTGCGATATTTGACCATTATAGTGGTGCGTATGTGTATAATAATAATAATAATAATAATATATGTATCTATAACACTTCCATGTTATATAAGTATAATAAATCTTTAGAACTTAAATTTTATCAGTTGTGAATTAGGACCATTTTTGACTAGGGTTAAGAAAATAGTTCAACAATTATTCAGAGATAATAATTTGAGTGTAATAAATTGACGTCAAAATAATCATTTTCAACCTTCTTTATGACAACTGTTAATAAATGTACGTCAGAAAAAATTCATAATATTTTAAATTTAATTCATATTCCGGTTTGTGTCAATGCCCTTCTATAAATAATATTTTCAGCGTTATCTACAAATGCTAGTTTTGATATAATATAAAAAGTGCAAAAATGTATATTTTGAAATTTATAGTAATTTATTATAGTTATTAACGATAGCTTTTGTCATTCAAAGGGGTCTTCAAATTATGCAATGTCTCGAAATTACTTGAGGCAACATTAATTTAACGTTTGTGGCAAATAATTCAGTTCCATCAACATTTATGGACGACGTCTTTTGAAATGTTAAGGACCATTTCATTCGAACTATTAGCAGTTTAGATGCAATGGAATTGCTAACAATGGTAGTCAATTGACTATCTAGATATCGGAATAATGAAACTGCACGCTCATTTCATATATACTTTCTCAATATTGCTTTGTTTGACATGTGCATTTTTTAATGAATAAATTAACATCTTTAAGATAGTAACAATGTATGTAAATGTGCTTTATATATGTTTTGTTTGATTATATTTTATTACGGTCGGTCGTAATGTGTGGATGGTTAATGAAAAGTAGAAGAATGGTTTATTGTTTAGTTATTCTCAGCTTTTAGTGCTGCAATGTAATAATTTTGGTTTATGGTGGTAATTTTTCTTACATATATTTTATTCAATTTCATGTTATGTCATATATTTTATTCAATTTCATGTTGATGTTGTTCAGTACCGTCTTTTTTATTTTGATTTAATTTTTTTTATATTTTATCTTGATTGTATTAATTTCACAATGAATTTAAAGTTTCATTTAATATTATTCTAGACAAGTCCCTTTTCATACTTAAAAATTAACAAATAATTTAACGTCGAAAAGTCGATCATGTAATTTCAGTAATACATATTTGGCAAATATTTTCCAATTTAATCGATATTTTTGTATTAAATCTATAATATATTTAATGGTATAGAATTACTATAATTTGCGATAGATTATCGACATGACAAAGCGAAAAAACTAATATAAATAGGAAAAAATATTATTCTAATGATCACGACCTTATTTTTTCACGATATCGAATTAATACGAGCGGATGTCAGTTGTTTTTATTGAATCGTTTGTTCTAAAATAAATCCATATGTAATTAAACGATTTGACGTGTAGATATAGAAAAAATAAATGGTTTTTAAGACATTAACTGTTAAGGGACAGTCCCGTTACAGTCATTGTTACATTTATTTGAAAAAATTACATGATGTCATTTGTTGATTGATTACGCATTCATTACCAGTAATAGATAAAGTAAAATCATTTAAAGTCAGTTATTGTTTCAAAAGTTAATGACTTGGCGGTCATTCGTAAAGAGTTTATTGTAGCCTTATTGAAAAAAACAATCGAAAGGTCATTTTATGATCAATTGTAATGCACGAATAGTTCTTATTGAATTGATAAATGATTTATAATATAATTTTGATGTACAATTGAAGTTTACGGTTATTAAACGAATTGATACATAAAATTTCTGTCGGAACTAAATGTATAATAGTTTTGTATACAATCATCAGTATAACGAACTTTATGTGTCGAAATATTGCCTTGACATCTCAAAAAGTCAACACTACCGAAGAGTCAGGGTATAATATAATATTTATTTTATATTCAATTAAGGTCTTCAGTTATTCAACAAATTTATAAATAAAATTCCGGTTTATCATAAGAACTAAGTATACTTTTCCATACAATCATCAGTATGACGAACTTTATATATACATGTATATATGTATGTGGAAATGTTGACTTGAAGTTTCAAGAAGTCAATACTAGCGAAAAGTTAGAGCATAATATAATATTTAAATGATATAAAATTAAATTTCTCGGTTATTCAACGAATTGATAAATACAATTTCGATCTATCACAAGAACTAAGCATACTTTTGTATACAATCATCAGTGTGACGAACTTTATATGACAAAATATAACCTTGACGTCTCAAGAAGTCAACACTAGCGAAGAGTCAGGGCTGCTACACCAGCAACACCTGACGATGGCATTGGACGAGGGTCTCGCACGTGGAATACCGATGTCTGATTCCAAGAATCGTCAATCCGGAAGGTCTGGGGCTGGAGACGACGAGGGTCGTCGTCCTGACACTTCCGCAGGAAATGAACCACCGAATGCTGGATAATCCCGCTCGACGTCCCTTTTTATTATTTGTTCGACTGCTTTGCATCCTGCTGGAGGACGACGATAGCGTTTCCGAATATTTTATTTCGATTCGAGGATGTATTGGATGGATTGGAGGACCGTTGTGGTATATGGAAGCAAGGCTGCAATGTTAAGGGAGATTTTTTGATGAAATATTTGTTGATGTATCGATGATTTATGAATGAAGAGTGGTTTGAATTGTCAAAAATATGTTTTCTTTAAGAAGTGATTTAAAATTATCACCAAAAAGTATATAAACCAGGTATCAACAACCTATGACCCACTAAGTGACACATTTGATAATTTCGAGCGACTCGTTACATTTCTGCAAATGAAGTTGTGAACGGATAAATTCAAGATATAAAAAGTAAGTATTATATTTAGAAAAAAATGGAAGATAATCATCTTTTCATGATATCAACGCATTGGGTATCATTTCCAATGAAATTTTTCCCTTAAAAAAAGTGGTTCTGCATTTTGTCTGCGTTCTGTTCTACTTATAAATGTGAACAAATATTTTCCCATATGAAATTTATTTTTATTAAAAACGGAACTGCAATTATTTACAAAACCAACTATTACGAAATTGTAACTAATTAGAACTATTATATATATATAAATATAACATATTAACTATAAAAAATTTAGATGTATGTATTCGTCAAGGTGAAGAATTAGAAGCACATTATAATTTTCATTATTCCTAGGTTTAAGTCTGACATGAATTTTTTTTCTTAACTAAAATTTCATCTGATTATGTTTCACGATCAAAAAAGGTTGCAGAGGCTTGATCTAAATACAAAAATTTCAATCCGCAATGTTCATTATATTGACACCATTGAACTCGCCAATAAAATCAATACTACCATAATTCACTAAGATATTAAAGTCGAAAGGATTCACATCGCAAAATTCGCTTACGAAACCAATTCATAATTCTGTACAGTAATAGGATTATATCCAAAAAGTAACGAATGGTTTCTCTTGGTCAACGATTGAGGATCTCCAAAAAGGCTCCATTCGAATAAAGCTCGTCAAAGCTCTTTCATCGCAAAAATTTCCAATAAGGATGGCAGTTTTTGAATTATTTGAAATGGCGTCCGATCAGATGACAGCTGTCCGGTTCGGTATCGAATTATTTATTAAAAGTGGCTTAATTGATGGGACATATTGTACACTGGTCAATTTGAGGTTTCGCTAATGCGGGTGATGTGTAGGTATATGTATTTTTGTAAAATTTTGAGAAATCATTTGATTACGAATAAGGAAAATCATGAATGAGAATTTGGAAGAATCGTCGGTTGATACGTGAAATTCTTTAATCAATTTTTAATTTGTGTGTATGATGTGTAATATATTTTGTTTTTATTATAAGTTTATCAATTAAGATGAAATGTTTTTTTTACAATTAACACGATTGTTTTGGATGGAAAATATTTTTTGCAAAGTTTACAATCAAAATATAATATACAAAGGTCAAGTTTTTTTTCATAGCTTACTTTTAAACAGAAAAAATTATCTACAAATTCGAAATATAAAAAAAACTATTTAAAATTTTACAGACAACTTTTATCTTTCCTAAGAACTCATTTCAAATAAATCAATCACAAACTAAGTCACATACAGATTACTCGTTGTTTCTATCATATTTACAATTAACTCAACAACAACGATCTGATCATCACCATCAGAGAAAGAGACTAATTATATTGAAATATGTGGTAACTCTTCAATTGACGATCTTCCACGTACACTCAACTATCGAAAATAAATACTTAAAAATGTTATCACGCTCTTAATTAACGATCAATCATTACGAGAGTGCCGATAATGTTGACGAGATGAGAAACAAATTGAACGATAAGTGTCGAGTGGAGGAAACATATGTACGTGTCCACTATTATTTTCGATCATCATCATCATCACAGTTGATCGAATCGATAGCATTGTTGCGATGAGAGAAACGAGTTGAGAGGAATCATCGTACAATAGAATTGAGTGTGAAATTATGCGATTTGAATTGTGTTTTGTTCTGTGCACTTAAATCATATAAAAGCGTAAATCACTAACATGTTTTTTATGATATTTTCGTATGAAGTGTTATTATATAATATTATATTATCATTCGAGTCAAAATAAGAATTATGTATAATTTTATAATTATAAAAATTTAATATAAATATTTTTATTATAATATAATCTGTGTATATTATATTACATAAGATGCTACAAAAATCTACGAAAATCTTTAAAAAGGTGATAGGTTACGCTATTTTTTTATTTAAAAAAAAAATAATAACTGAAAAACTATGATACTTTGAACTTTTAAAATGTTTCAAATAACACAAACTATTACTTCTTTAAGGCTTATCGTAGACCTTTGTATCACTCAGCACATTTGATCAGAATTATGAATTATATTTTATTTTTTTATAAATTATATTTATTTTAGATATAATTAACAATTGAAAGTATTATATATTTCTGAGATTG
>JAOXNN020236767.1:0-11238 GCA_028571205.2 Hydropsyche betteni
ATTTGTCTATTTGCCGCTTTCTAAGCGTCGGCTCACATTTCTATTTGGGTCATATATTTTATTAAATTATCATAATATTATAATCATTTTATTTTATAGTGTGAATATGAAAATTTCATGTTCGGATATTTAAATTAAAATTTTATATTAACGAAATACGTAAAGTCAATTTTTCTCGTTTTGAAAATCATAAAAATATTTAAATAGCTTTCTCTTGTTTTTAAAGCTGCGGCTTGATAAAAAAAATTCGTATGATAAGCTAAGCTCTGATTCTAAGTCTAATTTTGATGATAATAATTTTTTTTATATAAAGGTGAAACTGTATTTTAAGCTAATGCATTTTCATATGTTTCAGCTCACGTTCACGCTCGCTCTTACGCTTATGCTAATGCTCACGTTCACTCTTATGTTTTAGCTTACGCTCACTCTTACGTTTACGCTCACGTTCATATTTACGCTAACGTTCGATCTTACATGTAGGCTTACTCTTATGTTTACACTCACGCTCACGTTCATGCTTACGCCTACGCTCATTCTTAAATTCGCTATTACGTTTATGCTAACGCTCGTTTATCTTACGTTTACGTTTAACACTTAAGTTCATTGTTACGTTTACGCTTATGTTACTCTTATATTAAATTTTTATGTTAATGTTACTAAATGTTATTAAATGTTACTCTTATATTAAATTTAAAAAAAAAATAGATTGAATGAAAAATAATCTTATATAACATTAAATCCAACACTGAAAAATGTATTCTGATCGAACTCGACGCTTCACCTGGCCACGGTCGCCATTAGTGTCGTTTCGGCCAATTTAACACGTGCAACTGCGGTTTTGATGCATCGCCGAACGCCATGCACTCTTGGTCTCAATATAACATTTTCAAATGAGCCGTTATTGCTATACGAACCCGTTCGAATGACTAAGGAAGATCATCCGTTTTATTATTGTTATATTAATAAATCTAAAAACCAAATTTTTATATAATAAAAAGTCGTATATGTATTTTCCGACTTTGTTTATCAATTAAATCGTGGCGTCCGCGAAAATGGAACGAATTTAAAAATGCGCATTGATTCAGCGGACTCGCCTTATAAATTATTGATGACGGGTTGCTCACCGAAACAAGTGTTACGGCCAAACGAGAGCGACATGAGCGCCGTTTTCAGGCCAAAGCGACGCAGAATCACAATTCGAAACGATCCGAATTCGTATTCTTTCAACATAGTTTTTTTTTTAAGACTGAATTTATATTGCACGAATTTGAGCATTTAAATCTAAATTCCAATTAGATGGCTATCAATTTAGTCAGTAAATTACAGTTTTGATTAAAACCAATCGAGTCAATGAATTATTATTACATAATATTTATAACTATTGTTATTTTCATTTGACTGTGGTAACGCATATACTAAACTGCGTTGCTATGCAAACGCTCAGATTAAAATGCGTTGCTATGGAAACGCTCATACTAAACTGCGTTGCTACGGCAACGCTCACACAACTCCGTTGCTATAGTAACACTCATCATTATCAAATATTTTATGATTTATTTTAATTTTGAAAACAGGCTTTTGTTGGTATTCAACAGAATACACAGTAATCTTAACAATAATTAATATCGCGATAGATAATTTTTTTAAAACAATTTTCAATTATTGTTTCACACGAATTGTTCTTATGAGTTCTCACTTAATTATCGCGATCATCATCATTATTCTCGTTTACCGTTTAATTCGCAACGAGGAAGCGTTTCTGCATTTTTATTATAAAAAAAAACAATCTGTTATTATTTTTTCGTGGTTTGTCGTCAGGTCAGTGGACTTTCGGTCAATTTCAGAAATCCAAAAGTTTTTCATCGAAAATTTTCACCATTGCCAAATTCGGACATCGACAGATCGAATTATGCAATCCGCTTACGAAATACACTTTGGTCTGAGTTAAGCTATATATATTTTGGTCAATGGATGAATGTTTCTATCGAAATCCGTTTGGCGAAAGATAGTTTTGACGAAAGTTTATTTTTTCACCATTGAAAATGCTTGATTTTTTTTATTGTTTCTAATTTTTTTTTCATGCGATGAACGTTGAATTTCATCAAATATTTTTTTTTATATAAATGAATATTGTTATGAACAAATAGAAATGGTTATAAATAGCCGAACTGATGTTGCGATGTGCGCATTCCGTCGTAAGAACTGTAATGAGAAAGTAACTGTAAGCGAACGAACTGTAGACCAGTGGCGTACTCAACATTTTTTACATTTGTTATTTTCGGACTACAGTGGCATCTTGTTTATCCGAATTTAATATTATCAATGTCAAGAAATCTCATATTTAAAATTCAATAACATTTCACATCTACATAGTGATTCTGTATAAAATCGATCAAATTATTCGAACAGATTATTTGCGTATCCATCTGATGACTCTGTCATATGTCACTCTGTCACATTTTATAAACTGATCCATTCTCTACATAAGATTTGTTCTTGAACATAACCAAACCCGGGCCGAGAACCGAAAAACTTCACATAAACAATAACAACAACAAAATCGTGATTGATAATCATCAGATAGTCAATTTTTCATGCACAATAAGCAGCTCGAAATCAACGACCGATTTACACCTTTCGTCGTGACTGGCACGCCGTTTTTCTCCATTTTCAATTTCACTATTATCATTTCTTTGCCATTTTCATCTTCCTGTCGATGGTCGTGTTTGCATGCATTATTGTTGTTATTTTTTTGCTATCTGAAAGAAAAAAAAAATCACGAATTTCCGCAAATGTAGCCGGCACCGAAACGTCACGGTGACACATATGCGTGATCATCACCGGAAAACGTCACGAGCGACTTTTTTTACGTTGTTTTCATATCAAGACACTTTTACGTGAATCATTTTTTGCATTAATTTACGCATTTATAGGGCGTATTGCATCTTTCGAATTTTTTTACATCATGACTCTATTCATTCCGCCCATTTTATTATATCAATACTAGTATATAGGCCCGATGTTAATAACATCGGCTGTGGATTTGTCAAGAAACGAAAAACGATAAAACGTGAAAACCCGATTGTGTGAACCTGAAATGTGTATCCGATTTGAATATTTAATATTTAATTAATAAAATCAAAATAGTTCATTTGTTATTTGTTCGTGACATATAGGCAAAGCCAGAAGCTGTAGGTAATAAGCATCATATTATAGGCGTTAACTGTGTACGCATATAAAGACCATATTCGGGAAAAAGTCACGAGCGTCATCGAACAGACACACAGACGAACGAACGAACGAACGAACGAACCCACAGAAATTCACTATTATATGTAGGGGATCCATATGTTTATTGAAGAATTTTTCGCTCAAAATAACTTTTAAATAATGGATAATAATATTTTTAATATATTTTGGTGATCAAAAGTGACTGAAAATATTTTTATAAATTTTTCTAATAAGAATGAAACTAGAGAAGAAATCCATCTTTTGTTTTCATGTAATATTTTTCGTTTCAGTTAACCGATTTTTTTCATTATTTTTTTATTTACTATTAATGGTCTAATATTTAACCCAAAAATATATTAAATGTTTATTTTGTCTTTAGTTTAAATAGGGAAAATATTACTTAAAGTTTCGACAGTTTCATAGTTTTGATAAAGTTTTACTGTTTTGACATAAAAATATATTATAAAAATATGAATTAATTTAAATATTAAATTTTTTTTCGTTTAAGACTACACAAACTATCCGAATAAACTATTTATAATATTTACTGTCAGTTTTATAAATTTACATACCAACACCATTTTCCAACAGAATCAAATAGATTCAACACAATTTTAACATTCAACCTCTAAACATACACAACTTATTAAACTATCACTCATACAACTTATTACTTATCAAACTCTGAACTTATTCAAATACAAAAATTTACAAACTCGCATCTGATTGGCTGAATATCAACACCAACAACCGATCGACCAATCAGCGTTCGACTTCTATAAAAACCGTCTTTTACCATGCGGTTTTCGATTTTTCCCACTCTACAATTACCCACGTCCACATTTGTCCATCATTGTCACTTGATGGATGGTCATTTGTCCAAGTTTCATGACCGGCCACACCTTGGAGAAGTCGATGGTGCATGAACGGCGCCATTGTTGCGTACAATCCGGCATTTAGAATTGAAAACGGGAACGTTTTCGATGGTCCGAATAGAATTTCGTAATGAATATCGGTCCGATTGATTGTTTTAGGGCGAGGCTCCATGTTAAAATGGAACGTGAATGTATATTTACGCTCATACTCACTATGAGGACTCTCCCTTTTAATTATCTCACACTCAAACTTACTAAGGGGCAACACCCTTATGATTTCCTTTTCATATAAAATTTTATAATAATTATCTCATTCTCAGACTTGTTATGAGACCTCATCCATATTATTTCCTTTTCATAAACAATTTGAGTTATCTCATGCTCATACTCATTGTGAAGATTTTCCCTTAAAGTTTCATTAATTTATACGAAATTTTAATTATTTCACACTTAAACTCACTATAGAACAACACCCTTACGATTTCCTTTTCATATACAATTTAAATTATCTCATGCTCAAACTCACTATAAGGACTCACCCTTATAGTGTCATTATACGAAATTTTAATCATCCCACACTCAAACTCACTATGGGACAACACCCTTATGATTTCCTTATCATATAGAATTTTAATTATCTCATGCTCATACTTACTATGAGGACTCACCCTTATAGTATCATTAATTCATACGAAATTTTAATTATCTCAAACTCAAATTTACTATAAGACCTCGTCCTAATACATATTATAGTTGCATTTACTTATACAAAATTTCAATTATAATACTCAATTCCATTTTTAGATAATAAGTTAAATTTACCTTTAACGTATCGATATTTGAAGTTGAGCGACAACCGAGGCGGTCATTAGATGGATGAAATAATATATTATTCGTCAGAAAATAAAAAAAAATCGAATTTTCATATAAATTACGCATTCCCATCTCATATAATAATTTTATTCTTATCAA
This sequence comes from Hydropsyche betteni, assembly GCA_028571205.2. Lineage (NCBI taxonomy): Eukaryota > Metazoa > Arthropoda > Insecta > Trichoptera > Hydropsychidae > Hydropsyche > Hydropsyche betteni. The sequence goes on from JAOXNN020236767.1 coordinate 5,079, forward strand.
ATGTCACATTTCCCAGAATGCATCAAATATGCATACACGGTATTACGAAAGAATGCATTCGAAGAGCGATGCAATCGGATTGTTAAATTCGTTGTGCAATCCAACTGCTATGTCATATGATACAACTCGTATGCATTATTTGGAAAAACACAAATTTTCATCATATTATACAAAAATAATTATTAAACCTTCAAAAAACCGAATTTCTTCGATAAAATCTGTAATATTATACAAAAGTATCCATTATATTATATTATATTATACTTGACTTAAAGCTACCATATTTTCTAACACTAAATTTGAATGAAATAAATTCGATATGAATAAGAATGAAAAAACGAGATTTTTCCAGTCAAAATTTAACATACAGTCACTTTAAATATACCGTAACTTTTTTGTAATGTGTTTTTTTTTTAAATTCGTATATTTTTTTCATTTTGTGTCGAATTCCACTTTCAATGCGTTCAACCGAGCGTTGAATAGTTTCGACGACACAGTAACATTTTTGTTGTTGTTGTTTTTTGATTAACCTTTTAACCGCGATCTACAGTTATGGGACGCTTTTATACATCAAAAATCATATAGATTCGTTATATTCAAAATTTTTTTGTTTGAACATACCAACGTTTGTCATTTAAATGTAAAAAAATCAATATTGAATAGAAATTATAATGCAGCAATACTGAAAGAGAAAATTGTAGATTTTCAATACTCGTCAAATATTAGAAAATCTTGAATATATATATTTTTTTGAATGACAAACGAAGGTTCTTGAATGGTTAATAATTTATTGACATGAACAAACTACGTGGTCGGCACGAAAGACAAATTTCCAACTTTCACCAGACGCCAAACGAGCATCGTTCAGAATGTTAAACAAGTTCGTTTTTTTCGTATTCGTATGAAATTCTAGTCGTCGTTTCGATTTGCATATAAAAGATGCGGTTCGAATCGATATTGCAAAACGATGGACAAGTTTCGAAGCGAAGCATCAAAAAAAATATAGGGAAAGAGTTCACGCAAATCGCGAGTCACTAGCGCCATCTATGAATCGTTTTATGTATGTATTGAATATGTTGATAACGAGTTTTTTTTTGTTTTTTAAGGGTTCAGATCCCCGTGTTGCAACATGCAGGGGAAAATTGCAAAACAGAAGATGTCAACTGAACCAAGAAATCAACAAAGAGATGAGGCTGAGAGCTGGGGCAGAAAATTTATTCAAGGTTTTTATATTTTTTTAATTATTATCAATAAATTTATGTATTTTCATAATGAAAACATATTATATTATCAACGAAAGTTATATTATTGTTGGTCATTAAAGAAAAAATAGGGTTAGGTCAGGCTAAGTTTTTTTTTTGATGAAGTGTTAAAAGTTAGATGAAGAAAATATTAGGAATTACACCAGTGGTTGACCATGAATCTATAATTGATGATCTTACAGAAAAACGTAAATATTATGGTTTCCAAAAATGGTGATTTTTCAGAAAGGGTGCGATTTATAGGCTGTAAACTATTATACAACACCCTTTTTGAAAAATTACCATTTTTGGAAAATTTAATATTTACGTTTTCATGTAAAATGGTCAATTAAAGATTTATGGTCAATCGCTAGTGCATTACCTTATATTTATTTCTGTACGGATATTTTATATTACAGAGTATATATTTTCGTTATAGAATCAATAACAAAAATATACTATACTTTCACTGATAAAACATTTTCACTATAAAAATATCGATTGGAAAAAAATAAAGATTTTATTAAAAAAATATTGACGTTTGAATCTCGAGAGATGACATAAATTTTAACTGGTTTTGATTTAAAATTTGTAATGCAAAACCGTTCGATTTCTTTATCAACTTGAACAATATCTATTATGAAATTTTCGCGCTCGAACGACATTTTTTTTTGGTTCCATTCCCAATTTCGAAAACGTCAAAACTCGTTGCGGAATGTTGATTCTTATTTATGTTATTACTATTTAAATGCATTGTAATTTATAAACGGATACGAAAAATAGGCATACGATAATTAATAATAATGAATTTCCTTCGATTGAGAAACTCTTTTTTTAATTGTTTTCGTCTTTCGATTATGCAAAGATTATTATGGCAGAAAATTTTTGATGTTTTCAATGGTTTCTTTATATTATTTTTTATATAATTGTAATATGAATTATTTTCATCATTTTCAGGCAACTCACAACAGAAAGTTGAGGGAGACTGTTGCTTTGGAGTTGAGTTTTGTCAATTCGAATCTTCAACTGTTAAAAGAACAATTAGCTGCTTTGAACTCATCAGTAGAACTATACCAAAATGACAGGTGATTATTTTATTTTTATAAAATACAAAAAATTCATTATTATGAAAATGGATTATAGTGAAAGTATCTTTACCTTGATCATAAGAAAGGTTTTTTTTAATAAAATGTTAGAAATCGGATAAAGCCTATTTCGATAAAGGAATCTTTATCTCTGTATAGATTTCTTATAGTAAAAATATATTATACAGTAAACCCCCCTATAACGTCCTCCCCCCCTATATCGTTCAAATTCGTTCAGATTCAATTTTTTTTTAAATGAATTTGTAACAAGCAGTTAACACATAAAAAATTAAAAAAAAAATTTTAAATTAAAAAAACCTTAACCCCCTATAACGTGGAATCTATCTTGACGTTATAGGGGAGTTTATTGTACTTTCACTGATATTACATTTTCACAACAACAGATACACAGATGTTAATAAAAACCCACAATATGCAAAAAAAATTTGAAAGACTACTAAAAGACGTTACTTTGTCAAAAATAAATACAGTGAAAATTGTTTAACACGAAACCCCTTAACATGAAGAATCGGTTAAACAAATAATACTATATACGTATACTATAACGCTTAACATGAAAGTTTTTTGACATGAAAACATATTTCAACCCCTTCAGTTTTGTATTAAACGTTTTCGACTGTATAATGCGACTACGTTTTTGCGTCAACGAAATTCACATTTTTCCCGCCATTTTCAATAAATTTTCGCAATCCCAACAACTTAAACCTTCGAATTTTAAACCCTCAATCTATGTTTTCTCTCTAATAACGCTTTTTTCAACATTTATCTCTTCGAAAACGCAAAAACGCGGTTCCACCGTAATTTCTTTCGAGCCCAAACTGAAATCGAGGATCCACCGTACTTGTGCGTCGGAAATTTCAGATTTTCAAATTGGTTCACGTCAAAAACGCAACAACAACAATAATAATAATTGTCTGCCGCGGATCCGGTTCTTCCATTTTACGTTATAGCGGTAAGTCTGTCTGTAAACAAAGCAATTACTCATTTCGTTCGCTTGCCATCTAACGAGTTGATGATTCCTGTGAGAAACTTGTAAATCACTGTTGGAAAAAACCGAAATCATGAACTTACATGTGAGCCGTTGTTTCCGAAGGTGGTATAAGTCCATTTCATTATATCGTGATATGTTTAAAGGTTTGCGTTTGTGAATGTATAAAAATATTCGCACTTGGGATATCGTTACCGGTAAACTGCTGTATCGGTAAATGACTCAGATAAAAATTCAGTAATTTACCAGTAAATCATATTTTTTATTTTTCGAATACCTTTGGAAAATTTTTTTTTCTCGACATTTTTTGAAAAAGTCGGTTTTTTGTAAGTGTGGGTACATTTTTTTTTGAAAAATTGTATTTTTTTTTTTTACGGTTTTTTCTGCTTCTCGTTATTTTTTTTTAATATTTAATCTACCGGTAAACCGGCATTGGAAAAACAACACCGGATTACCCCTAAATTAAATTTTCGGTAAATGTGACATCTCTAATTGGCACATATTAATCAATTTTTTTTAATTGTCAACATGTTCATGTTTATTATGCAAAAATATCAATGAAAATATTCGAATTTTTAGCTAAAAATGGACTCATGTCTCAACAATGTCTAATGGGCTTTCAATAATATCAAATTTTGAAAAATATAAACAATTGCAATTTTAAAATCTATATTTTAATCAAAATTGGCTTTTCTAGAATTTTTTTTTTAATAAAAAATAATTATTAAATCCAGAAATTTAAGTTAACAAAAAATAACTTTAATGAGAATTAATTAATTATATTATATTATAATTCACTTATAAATAATCTTATATGAAAAGTAAATTACAATCGCAGTCAATAAAATCGAATCACCTAAAAACCTTCGTTTCCATCCGTTGTGTGTGGAATACGCTAAATCTTTTTTCACATCTATTTACAGAAAACAATATAATAATAAGTAATCTTAGATTATGTTAAATTTTTTGATGATAAAATGATATTCGGAAAAGTTTTCGGCGAAAAAAAACAAAAGTTTTGAATTACGCGTTATTACTAGTGAAAAATATATGTCGTTTTTCGGCTTTAAAAAAATCTAGGTTGTCTTCATATAATATTATTTTTGAAAGTATTATTATAGTTATGTAACTGCATCAGTTTTCTGCATTGCCATTTCTAAGATATGTGATATTTATCTGTCAATCGAGTCAACCATCGATCTTTTCAAATAACAAACGGACTTTGGATACAATTTGCCGTATATTCATAATGCATTCTTACATATCACTATATCGTATGAGCATCGTCTTATTCATGAGCTTTTAGAATAAAAGGTATCACGTATTGAACTAGTCTGTGATGCAGAAGTGAAATGTTGAATTGAATAATGTTTCTTTGTAAATGAAAGCAAACGTCTATATATAATATTACGAATTCGGAGGTTTTCTTTGTACGTATTAAGGAAAGAAAAACACTGAAATTATTTTTCCCTAATTGATCTCTAGACATTGTACGTGATTGTGACATATGTTACTTAACTCAAAAGATTTTTGAAACTAAGCGAGTTTAACAAAATCAAATCGTTGAAGTAATTAGTCAATATATATTTTTTCAACAGCAGCCATTTTGAAAATAAAAGATCGATCGATTCTGAGTCGAAAATTCACAAAGCATTTTCATTCCCGTTAGAACTTTTATCCACATATTAGAAGATAGGACAAAATCATTCCAAATCAACTTTCGCCAAATTCTCTCCGACTAATTTATCTATCAGTACTAAAAGTAAATACCAATTGATTCTTATCTAATAAATAGGTGATATTTATCTATTATACATTACATAATATATTATTGCGTCCCTACAAGAACTATCTTATCTCAAATTTCTAAGGTTTTCTTGGTAACATTAGAAATTCAACCTTATTTATATCAAAAATATCAACAAAAAATTAAATATCAAAACCTCATTTCATCAAAATATCTAATCTTTTTATCAGTACCATATAGATTCTTCTGAAAGCGAAAACGATCCAATTAAACAGAAAATCCTTGTTTACATAACATTTCCATTCTATCCTATCAAGTACAGTCCTTGACATATCAAATTTCAAGACACGGTTTTCCCAACAACATTAGAAATTAAATCTTAAAGATGAATACTGAAACAATTCTTTGTCAAATAGTTTCTAAATCCATATATCAATTCCATTGAGTCTGATCTAATTAAATATGTATCTGCGTATCATTCCAGTCTTATCAAAAGCGGTCTTTGACATCTCAAATTTCAAGACGAGGCTTTTTCAGCAACATTAGAAATTTGACCTCAATATTATAATGGAACCACTTTTCATCAAACAGTCTAATCCTTCTTTCGATTCCGATCCAATTAAAAAACATCTCAGATGTCAAAAAATATCTTTTTAGCAACATAGAAATTCAATCTTAAGAACAGTACCAAAAAAATCAAGGCTGAAACCTCTCTTCATCAAATGGTCTCTAATCCATCCATCTGCTATAGTTTGAATGTCCACTTCGTTTGTGCACGAACAAACTAGTCCGTTTATACACCTTCAAATCAGCTCTAGTCCAATTGTTAGTGTGGTACGACAATTTTAGTTGTTCACACTCAGTTAACTCTCTTATGTTAAATAGCAATAAGGTAGAAATCGGTATTTCAGCTAATGATCGAGAAATACGCGTAGTGTCTACGCATCGTGTCAGTTTGAGCTTCGAGAGTTTGTTTTGAACACTTTTTCACAACTCAAGCCAAAACGCTAACCCAAGCATGATACTTATGACGTCTGTTTTTAGTTTAAACGCAATTATATGTAGGTAAAATTTGACA
>JAOXNN020236785.1:0-11237 GCA_028571205.2 Hydropsyche betteni
AAAAGAGCATAGATCATCAAGAAGTTCGATGAGAGAGCACGCTGGGTGTAATCTTTTAGGTTTGTGACTTCTTCTTTACTATCAGTTACTTTGGATTTAACACTCCAATGATACTGTCCATCGTAAATGATTTAGACTACGCTACAAACACTAGGCTGAGATGCCTCCTGCCGGGTGCTAATAGGGGTGAAGGTTGGCTACTTTCAGATGTCTTCTCCTTGTCTACATTGATGCTCTGCCCAGCACTGTCTGCCTTAAGTTCGGCAGGGCAGGAGTTAGAAACCGAGTTGGAGCGGTTCCTTCTGATGAGGTGAAGTATGAGAAGGTAGACAGTAGGAATGAAACAGATGGAAGAGAAGATGATGGGAAGAATAATGATGGGATCGGGTGTTGAGTGCATAGTAGAAGCGTAGTAGTAGTAACACTGGGTATCAGTAGAGCTCAGACAGTTTCCCAATCTGGTGCAGCAGCCCTCAAAACATTACTGGGAGACGGCGTTGCAGTAGGATGACATAAATATTGGAATGTTCTATTACAACTACTGACCAGTTAATACATAAATAAGGAAGGGTTGGTCTGCCCATGGACTATACTCTATCGCTTGTGGAGATTAACCTTCGTAAAGAATATGTACAAATTACTCAATATTCGGTGCTTCCACACTTATTTACATACAGCCATAAATCCCCCATTACTACTATAAGCTTTTTCTTATAAAAACAATAATATTCTGAATATTCTTGTCAATATGGATGGATAAGCAGCATTAATTTTATCATCAATTAACCCTAGTTCTGTTATTCTTATGACCACTAGATGCCGAGATTTCGCTCGCAGCTGCTCCGAAGGATGCTGTGACTCTACAGGCAACTGTCCCAGAACCTACGGTAACCCCTGCTACTACTACTATTCATACAGACCCTAACCAGAGTTGGACGTAGCAGATGTAGTATTAATTGTAATAGGCGCCGTCACTCTACTAGTGTTAATTATCTGCTATTGCTTTACTTCTCGGAAGAGAGCTAACAAAGGCGAGCAACAACCACAACAGGAGATGAGGAACTAAAAATCGAAGAAAGAAGAGATGAAACAAAATATGAAAGAAGCTGAGAATAAGTAGGTGTAGATATCGAGGTAGCTGATATTCGTAGAGATGGATAATGAGCATTATTTGCCTGATGACTACCGTGGAGCGAAAAGCAAGTAAATACTGATCCTGAGAGATTGTAAAGCCTGTCATCTATGAGCAATATCTATTTATGAATAGTGTTTAATCCATGCTAGTTCTGCTATGTTCAAAGTCAGACTCAACCTAACATGGTACTTTATTAGGAAATCTATTTAATTAATAGGCAGTTGAAGGGAACAAGCAAATACTTCTGATATTTTATGAGGCTTTCAAAGTTAATATTAATATTAGCAGCTTCTAAGTTTTAATATCATTCACATTTAAGGCTTAACTCAAAGTATACACTCTAACAGCTTAGCTAGGGCAGCTGTTAGTTTTAATTATTCCCAACATCAACGAATACCTAATCCTGATTTAATTAATATCGGATTTAACCAGATATTATTTTCCTGCAATTTCCTTGTAGGAAAAATAAGCTACCCTACTTAAATCCTCATCCCCCTCCCCATAGAATAATTAACACAACACAACAACAAACAACATGGGCAGCTTCTTCTAAAGAGTCAAAAACGCTTTCGACAGCTTCGGCACTCAAGAGTCCAGGATCGTTCTCATTGGACTTGATGGTGCAGGAAAAACCACCATCCTCTACAAACTCAAACTCGATGAGTGTGTCACCTCAGTCCCAACCATTGGCTTCAATGTGGAGAAAGTCAAGTTCAAGAACCTTGAGTTCAACATCTGGGATATCGGAGGGCAAACCAAAATCAGAAACCTTTGGAAGTTCTACTACGATAATACGGATGCTATCATCTTTGTGGTGGACACCAGTGATGGGGAGAGACTGCAGCTGGCTAAGGATACCCTCAATGAAGTGCTTTCTGATGACAGGCTCAGCAATGCTCCTCTGCTTATCCTGGCTAATAAGATTGATCTGTCTGGGAAATCCACTCAAGAGATTGTGAGTACGATGGGCATCCAGAACCTGAGAAGGGAGTGGTTCGTCCAACCAACCTGTGCACTTGATGGATCAGGGCTTGTGGAGGGTCTCTAATGGCTATCAAAACAAGTAAAGAAGAACTCAAAAAAATGAGTTTAAAGTGTGATATACTGTATAACTTTGCAATTGCTAATTTCCTCTCATTACGATATGACATTACATTATCTATTATAGAGTGTCAATTGCTTATCCAAATCTCCCCTGCTTTAATCTACAGAGCCAAATAGTGGACTGTTGATGTGCTTCAAAAATGATAAATAAAAATGAACGTCTAAATGATGCATCGTTTGTCTTCGAATAGCATGATCGATACTAAATCCAAACTCAAGTAGCTAATATAAAATAAGTATCTTGGGAAGGTGTCCCGCTGGCAGATGTCCTACTATTACGAACCACACTACTCCATACACTCCAATCTCTATTTCGAACTCCCACCCTAACCACCCCGTCGAAACTACAGCTTCTAACTCAACCAAAAGCAACTCAAAAGAATAGGCTCTCAACGCTATCAATCCCAGGATAAAGACCCTAGAGCTTCCTTTTAGATAACTAATGTAAGAATTAGGAGGAAACCAAATAAAAGTCCTAAAGCTTTTGTAATGCCACCCAAATTGAAGATAGAGAGGGATCCTATGGAGGTGCCAATCAAACCTAAAAAGAGGGTGTTCTTTGGTGCTGATACTAACTTTACAAACGTCAAGAATAGTGTAGTTGTGCAGTAATAAGATAAAATAGTTGACTACTACAGAACCAAGTACTAAAATGGAGGAATGCGTACCCAATCCCAGAATAGTATCAATACTAGGAGGAACCTACCCAAACTGCCTACTCCCCGCCGGCCAGTCGACAACCACCCCATCTAACCTTGGTGAGTCAATGTAGGTACACAATATCATTATCCTTCAGCATCCTATTGAGCTTACCCTCAATGCACTCGTGTATGCGGTTATCGGCGATCGCCCTATGATACTAATCGAGCGTAGTAATTAGCAATCTCTTCCCCGAGTACAAAAAGCTGTGGTTGCGTAGTTTGTACCGACAATCCATCTACTTGAATGATTTGAAGTGCGTGTCACCATCAACCTCCAACACTAACTCTGAGTTTATGAGGAAGTCGGCATTCCGGCCATTAAGCAGTTTTTACTTTTAGTAGCTAAGAGATAGACTCTGTAGAGATTTCTCGATGTAGAATTCGAAATCGTTCTGGATGGAGTCCATTTTGAATAGGGTAGTGGGAGGAGATTTTGCGTATTCGGGGTAGTACAGATGGATAATCCAGTATTAGTGGCAGGTGGGATCCAAGTCTTGGATAAGGATTTTCATGAAAGGGTGGAGATCAGGCCTCTCTAGCTTTAGCCCTTCTCTTCGGAGTACAGTATTGCCATTCTACTCCTTCCATGGAAGCTTATCGTATAGAGTAGCTACACTCTTGATAAGAAAATTCCCTATAACTCTGGTTTTAAGAGCTTTTGAAAAGTTATGCACTTCATTTTTAAACAGCTAGTTCTACTGGTACCTTCTGTAGGCGTAGTCTTAAAGCTTATCGCCCAACCCGTAGAGGCTAGACATAAGGTTGTAGAACACAGTGAGGGATTTGAACTATTCGACGGCTGTGGGTAGACATTTCTTTATAAGGATATCCTACACCAGAGTATAGAGTTAAATATGGTCTCTTCTGCCCAACCTCCCCCCAGCCTGAATAAGCGTAATATAAAAATGAGGTTTATCCAGCACTGCAGCCTCCACATCGGATAGCGGCTCCTTCTGCGTAAGCCGTTTGTAAGTATAGCTAGCTATTTGATCAACCACCCTCTCAAACTTGTTTTTATTAACCTTTTTCCTAACCAGATTGTCAGTGAAGAACAACAAAAACGAAAACATATGGTTGAGAGTGAGGATATTAAACCGATCAACCAATACGTTGATCATTTTGTTGACGAGTTCCGTCCGCCAGATCTTCTTCAGTTCATAGCATGTACTGCGAATAAAATAGTAAACCTGCAAAGAGTTCCAATCAGCATGATCGAACTTTGTTACGCTTAATAGTATCTAGTGGAAGGTGTTGTTGTACTGGTTGCTGAGGGAGAGCTGTCGGAGGAGGTTAAACAGCTAATTTATGGATAGTTAGCTTAGCTATTACTTGGAGTATTCTGATTTCTACAGTTGTTCAAAATTCTTCCATTTCTATTGTTATACTGAGGCACCCATGTTCTTAAAGTCCCGGTGTTTATGAGAGGAGTGCCCATTTCCATTAGATTAGTTCCTTTTTTGCTAAGGCTTGCGATCGTTGTTATCCTGCTTCTGTTGGTAGTTGGTGGGTTTGCGTGGGGTGTACCCACTGAGAGTATAAGCCAGAATATTTCTTTCAGCCACCCTTTTGGCTAGTGTACGTATCATTCTTGTAAAGTTATTACTTTAATAAGTGATTAACACAACAAAAACTATATTAGTCACAGGTTGATGATATCCTTCAGCACCTGGATGTACTGAGGGTACTGCAACATGTTCTTCTTTAGTAAACCGCTTATTCGATTATTAGCGCGGTAGCTGCCTTATGTAAGGAGGATTTGTCTGGAGGAGGATCGAGAGAATAGTTGAGCTTTCGGTTACTATCCTCTCATACATTAGTAGTTAAGCTCCAGGGGGAACTTACTCAACTTATACTATTGCCGTGGAACCTCCTGACGAGGATTCTTACAATCAGTCTTCTATCGGCTCCTCCCCTGGTTATTGAACACCAAAGTAACAGTTCTAGGCGGTCTCCTACCAAACTCCTTATTAACCGACAGACTGTGAGAAATATCAGTTTGTTTAGCCACTACATCTATTTTACGTTTGCAGGTCAATCTTCCCGCATTACGAGCACGCTTATTGTTCTTTCTATTCCACTCTTTAAAAGAACTTGAATATTTGGTGATAGTACTCTGTATTAGCTAATTATTCTCCAGAGTAGACAGGGTACTGGTTAGGTGCTCCAGCCTCGATTTAACCCAGAGCTACTTGGTTTCGGAATCCACCTTCGACTTGCCTATCTTGAACTGCTGGAAGTCCAGATCTTTCAAGCAGGAAGACACTCTCCGATAATAATTCTTCAGTTCACTATTGAAATACAGTAGGAACTCTTGCAAAGAACTTTTCGATTAACTGGCTGGTCTCCTAACTCTATTATCTTCACTAAGGATAAGGAGTTTAGAGGATGCGTGTTGGGTATTAACGATTTTAGGACTGCAAATAAAATGGCATTTTCTTGTGAACGCCTCTACTAAATCGAAGGCTATCCTCGATACCCTAATAAACTCCGCCCTGCTGCAGTCCACTATCATGTTAATGAGGATGCACACTCTCTAAGTTACAAATATTCGTACGTAGTTGGAATTTCTATGCATAATAGAACATTCCAGCATCTCTATCTTATTCGGCTACTGAGTGAATTTGAAGTGCCTCGTCATCCGGTTCACAATCTGACTCAGTTTGGATTCGTTCTTGTCGGGGGGAGGGTCCTCATCTCCTGCCCTCTCCTACTCGATCCTGGGAAGGATATCCATGCACAGTTAGTAAAATGATCTGAATAATAGGATCTGTACTTTTACCAGTTGTGCCCCAGTCTGTTCCCTTTACTGATGAAAAATAGCACCTCGTTCTCCGTTACAATGCGAATTTGTTAGTTTTTGCGGTATTTTAGCAATAGCCCTCTCATGACTCTCCTCTAAGTATCCTCCACTGAAGGAATCAGGGGGAACAACCGGCGCATAGCTTGGAGTTCTTCAGCTCTCGCAAGCAGAAATTAGTGAATTTTCTCCAGTGTAATAATTTTTGCTTTGGAAAGCCACAGTAAATATCTTGGAATAAATATAAACATGAACCAATATACGACATCCACCTACAGCCGTGTAGAGGGCTCCCAGTTCAATGAAGGGGGCTTCGACACCGAACTCAGCAACGTTAAAGTCAGCAAAGGCTTCGTTGACAACAAACCGATGATTCAGGGGGTTATGCGCTCCATCCTCAAAGTAGAAAAATCAGGGGAGGCACATCTAATCAACTCTGGGCTCACTGATACTGAGGGTGCCAAACAGATAGCCCGTAACCTTTTTGAGCACTACGATAGGGACAGGGCAGGGTCACTGAACACCGTTAAAGTAATTTGAATGTCAATTAGGCGCTTCCAATGCTGCTCGACGCCTATAAGGTCTTCAATGCTGCTGTGGAGCCACAGAAGGAGGATGTCAACGGGTTCTTCGCCACCCTCGATGTCGATAAAGACAACCAGGTTAGGCTGCAAGACCTTTAAAACCTTTGCATAAGATATTTGACTGGAAGCGTAATGGACAGAGAGTTTAAATTTCATAGCTCCGGCATGTTACAACCTCCCCGTCAGCAAGGCTTCGGCGGTTCATCTAGCCTTCCTCCCTATTGATCCTCGAAATATATGCTTATTGGTTATGAGTAGCCCCCAGTCTATCCTCTCACCAACGCTTTGAATATCGGTAGAAACCCCCATTTAAATAAAATTAATTTAAGTTAATGTACGTTACCCCATCAACGAATATTTATCTGTCTGCTAGGTAGAGTAGATTGTAGAGGAACAGGACTATGCTAGCAAATAATAAGTTTAGTATGAAAATTAATATTCAGTTATGTCGTGTTTAATAATTGCCAAGTTATAATATATTCGTTAGGAACATGATATCCCTCAAGGCACGCACTCACCGCTCATCAAGCTCCCTAGTAAGTTCCCTCCTCCACAACAAGGAGAATGCCTTCGATGCTGGGAATCGCATGCTCAGAAAACAACCCAAATTCTCTAAAAAGGAATCCACTGCAGAGAGTGTCGGACTCCTGAGGAAGATCTCCGAGAGTAAGGAAGAAACCAAGGTCAACCCCTTCCAACTCAAGCTCTAACCCGAAAAGCCTACCCAGAAACTCCAGGTTGACTCGGTGAAGGCTATTTAAAGCAAAATAATCGCGGCTCACTACTCTGGTAGTATACTAGCCACCTTGCAGTAGAAACAAAAAGCATGTCAATCACCAAATATGCTTGTCGAGCACCAGATTTCCAAATAACTAAGGGCCAAAATGGTAGACTGGGTCATCGAAGTGATCTCCTCCTACAAATACTCTGAGGCATCCTTCTTTACTGCTGTCCGACTGATGGATAGCTTCTTCAAACGCACGAAAACAACTCATAAATCCTCTGATTTACACTTGGTGGGAGTGGCATGTATATTTATTGCCTGTAAGTTCGAGTAGATATACCCATTAAAAGTTAAGGTCATTCACGAGAAGATTGCTCACAGGAAGCTCTCCAAATAGGATATTATCAAGAAGGAGGGGTAGATCATGACCGTCTTAGGTTTCGATCTGGTGGGCACCAACAACTACGATATCCTGCAACATATTATCTATGTGGCTGATCTTACCCTCTAACCCAAGATTAAAGCATACCTTTAAAAGACCCTACTCTACCTTTCCAAGATGGTAATGTTCGATTCCGAATTACTCTCCCTGTATGACTATTCGACGCTGGCTGCTGCTTGTATATCGGTTGGATACAAAATGATTTCACAGATGGACCCTTCTTTTAACACTGAGCAACAAGTAAAACTAGTTATAATTTAGATCCAGTCGATAATTAAGGCGTTGAATGTTCCAACCACTCAAGTAACAGAGGCGGCGAGTAAGGTCTTACATATGGCTAAGAGCTTCGATAAGATCTATCCTAACCTTCACAATCTGAAGAAGTTTAATGGGGTTGGAACTGGAACCAGCAATGACGGCTCCCTCACTGAGCGTACTTCCAATTAATGATATTATATTAGAGTCATTTAGCCTTTTAACTATTCTTTGATAAGAACCATCAGGAAAATCTCACTTTAAGTTAAAGAGAATGACATAAACCAGATAAGATACTCCTACTAAATAGTAGTTTATTGTTATTTTTACATTTGCATTAGTAATTTAGTAAAAAGTGCAGAACACAACCAGGACTTGAGAGCCTTCAAGAGTCCGGCTCTGGATTCAGGGGGCGCAGTCTGTCAGAGCCTCCAAGTAGTAAGAGGATCACCTTCGCTACATCGGAGCACTGTGGGCCGTTTTCAAAGATTACGCTTAAATTAATCTACTCTGTCTGACCCATCAGCCGTTCTAAAGTGAAAGTAGCAACAGAGGGAGCAGGAGGAGCAATGTAATTGATATTTGAGTCTGAAGAGTCTAATTGTTTATTTAAATAAGTAATTATTAAATGCACATTACTTAATCGATCAACTACTTAAAACAAGTTAAAATTTAAAATACTTTTACAACTGGTAACCTTTACAAGATTTTGAGTCCGAATTTCCTGAAAGACACTATCTAAATCCTCAAATAATCTATTGATCAATCATTCAAAATCAAATATAATGATAAGGTCTAAATTCTGTTTAGTTCGAACAATAGAAAAGTTCTTCATTAATAATATAACAATATGTCAAATAAGCAGAAGTGTAATCAAATTAATTTGAATAAATTTAAAGTTAAACTTACCTATCTACATTTCTATCTGCTCATGTTATATGTTGGTTAAGATGTTACATGTATTTACTTATAGCGTAGATTATATATCTGTAATGAGCAGATGAGTGGCTGCAGATTATATTTTATTCCAATTATTTCATCTTAACATGAAAGCCAACGCACTCTACCAGCTAGAGGACTCAACTCTTAAAGACCGTCTATACCCCTACCTCCTTAATGCCAGCTCCAAGAACAAAGCTATCATGCAGCAAACCATTAGTGTAGGCCGCTACTAAACAGCCAGCATCGATAGCTCTACTGTTCGGCAGTCCCTCTCGCCCTTTAAGTGGACGAGTAAAAGGTTTGCTCTTCCGTTGGTATTTCTCGGGTTATTGCAGCTTAAAGAGAAGACATTGCAGGCTGAAAAAGAATAAAAGCTGGAGAACGCTCGTAAAAGGTACTCCTACAACGCAAGTATCGACGGACTCCTCGAGCACCCGACCAACGTAAGTAGGCAATAACGGGTGAGGTCCCGCAATCTGCCTCTGAAGCCAGAGAGTTCGTTTGGACGTCCTATTAATAAATCTCCCTTACCCTCTCATGTTTAACAACGGTTTGTATTTAAGTCCAACGATGAGTATATTAGAAAAGTGCTGTTATCGTTAGGATGGGTACAGACTAAAACTAAGAATGACTACAACTACAACCTAAAATGGACGAGCACTGATAGCCCAACAGACTACAACCAACTGAAGGAAGGACAGCTGTTCAACCACATTAACAATACGGATGAGATTACGGATAAGGGCAAACTCACCTACAACTTGCAGAGAGAGAATGTAGATTTTTAACCCAGAACATACGACCTTAGCACTCACTACCATGACTTCGTAACGGATTTTACCACGACCAGCATCATGTGTCTGCTCAAGAGACATGTTTAGCTCATCAAACTCAAAGCCTATCCTCTGTATTAAACTCCCTCAAAGGTGTTGCTTAACACCGTATTGCAAGACAACTTATTTAGAGGCAAACAAACACCCTAGTTTGTGGTTAACGTTGGGTTGGTCATCCACCTGTGTCTGTACTTGGAGAAGGTGCGCAAAAGATAGAGGATCATCCATTTCTAACATGAGGAGGATTATAAGGAGATCGATGTTACGATCAGCCAAAGTGTGATCGATACTCTGATGGCCTGCAGTAAGGATCCTTTCTCAACTAAAAAATTGGGGTCTGAGGTTATACTGGAGACTCCTAGCGATGAGTTGGTATCTTTGTTAGTGATTTACTACAGGCTATTCAGAAAGCACTTCCCTAACATGGTCTCCGACGGTATGAACAATATCTGGATCCTCAAACCCACCTCCTCTTCCAAGGGCCAAGGCATAGAGCTCATAAACAAGTTATAAATCAACACTGGAAGACTACACAACAAGATAGCCCAAAAGTACATAGAAAACTGCCTGTTAATAAGGAACTGTGAAGAGTACAGACACCTAGAAATGAAAAAATTCGATATCAGACAGTGGGTGTTAGTTACCTCTGAGCCTCGATGTATTTACAGGTTTAATCGAAGTTATCTGCGCTTCTGTTCTGAAATGTACAACACTGACAAGCTGAAGGAGTAGAAAAAGCACCTGACGAACTACTACGTCAACAAGGGCAACTACTAATCCACAGAAGCATGGTCCATACTGGAGACCTTCGATCTTCTATAATACTTAAAACCTAAATAGCCCGACATTGACTAAATATACTACAGACAGCTGGATAAGATCATTGTTTAAACAGTGGGGACAGGCAGGCGAATCGACTACAGAAAAAACTGCTTCCAACTGTTTGGTTTCGACCTGTTGTTGGACGATAATTATAAACTGTGGCTCATGGAGGTCAATCTAAGCCCAGCATGCGAGGCTCGAACTGGCTGGCTGTAGGATATGTTGTATACCATGAGCAGAGGGCTATTAAGCATAGTGCTTCCCCAGGGAATACAGCTAACTGCTAAATAGGAATGGAAATTGATATATCAGAACAATAATGTCTCCACTCTGGAGGTAAATCTCAATAGGAGAAGACTATTGCTACAGAACTTGCAGTCAATGAGAAGCACAGAGCTGGAGGGAAGCCTCTTGCAACAAGTAAGGCTCAAGATTCATTTTAAAAAGATCTTTTAATCGTTTGTAGATAGGTACCCCGGTGTAGTGCTCTAAAACTTCAAAAAGACTATGTGCTCACTCAAGCCAGTAGACTCACATCAGATCGAAGCCCAATATTTCCGCATTGCCTCCCTAGTGAAGCTGCTTCAAGTTGTGGTCAACATCAGACAGCGAAGAGCCTTCAACGCTCTTGTTGAGAAGTTTAAGCAGGCCAAGTTCTATGCGAACTATTAGAATGAGTGAGTGATTAAATGCTCGGCTTCCATAAATTTCAAAATAATAATTCCATTTCCACTCTTTCCATGTCCAGGATTCCACTCCTTCTTCTGCTCCTAGGTGCTACTCAATGTCTATACTTCCACTTTGGGCCAGTACCTGTTTGTCTGGGCTTTCCTAGGACCAACCAGCGAATGAATTTCGCTTACGAGGTCTACGGCGACAACACTGATAATGTGCGCAT
>JAOXNN020236795.1:0-11235 GCA_028571205.2 Hydropsyche betteni
ATTTAGTCCATCTATCGAGCGGTTGCGATACTTATTTTAAATCACAAACTGTTGGTTTTCGAGCGATACGTTGGCGTTCATCCGTTGTCTCAGCACCCAAATTTTTTATAAAGTAAATTTAGATGGAATTTCTATCAAAATATTTTGATAGAACTTATTTTCAATTTTTATACGGTCAATATATAAACGACAGTCTCTGGAACGTATCCCCCGTGAAAAAAAAGGAATGGTTCTATTATTTTTGGTTAGATTGTTCAGTTTTTATTATTAAAAAAAAATGGGTTTGAAATTATATATCACATCCAAATTTAAACCGATCCTCTCATCACATAACTTCAACAACCACAAAAACCATACTACCCAACCTAATACCAAATCATTTAATGATCTACTTCATAGCGACATTTCCCAAAAACCCCGCATATACGTTCGCAATTGGGCCTGGAGCAGAACAAAAACCCACTTTACTTTTATTTTATTTATTTATTTATCGAAAGGGACGCGTACGCTTCCTGTTTGTTCGCACAAAAGCCTTCGTTCATTTCCGCTTTCGAATAAACTTTAGCCTCGAGCGTAAACAGGTGAGGCGGGGTTTGATTATTTCTCGTGTTTTCGATGCGCGAAGTTTCGTTTTAAATAATGTAATGTATAATCGTGTAATGTTGTTCGGTGTTGACTTTTAAACGGACGCAATATTATGTCGGGTTGTCGAATGAATGTTAAATGTCGTTGGTTGATTATGAGTTTGTAATAATTTAGATATTTTAAAAGATTTTTTTTATTATATTGCTGGGATAACTTTGATCACGGAATGCTTGTGTAATTTCATTCGTGTGATAGTTAGATTAAAATCATGTAAGTCATATTTTTTATACATAGTTAAATTAATTCTGGTAAATATTTCAAATTGATTGAGTAATTGATTAAATATTTATTGAGGAGATGATAAAGGTACTTTGTGAGCTTTGGTGCAAAGCTATTTTATCAATATTCAAAATAATGTGTTTGTATTAGATTTTTTTATATAGAAATCAGTATAACTATTTGTGATAATTTAAAATTGATATTCTATATTAATGAATGTTAAAAAAATTAGAATAAGTACTTTAAAAATCGATCAGAAGACGTAAATATTATATAATAATAATGCATTGATCGCAAAATATTCACAAAAACCACGATTTTTTTTTAAATTAATTTCAAAATAATTCGACATATCTTAAACATTGTATTCTTGTTTTTTTTCTAAAATGATAATCAATATGATTATACAATATTTTATTATACCACCTGAACTGCAAGAAAATTAAAATAATATATTGCATATATATCTTCAACGTTTATTAATAATTCAATCAAAAAGTTCGATTTTGCATTATTAAATTTCATCAAAGCCATAGTTAATATTTTGAATTTAAAAGATCTTCAATGCATAAATTAGTAAATTTATAAATCGAAAAAAAAAAACTGAGAATTATTCGAAAATTTTATTGTATTTTTTTTATCTTATTTTAAAATATGTATATAAAATACCTAATCAGAATAAATTTTAATAATAATAAAAAAAAACGCCACTTCACCGAGTAGTTCAATTATATTGATTATAAATATCAAATGATGAGAATAAATATTTTTCATTTGATAATTTTTCAGTCAGATGATATAATTGAATTCAACAAAACCACAATTTAACAAAGATTTAAAAATGTCTATATCATCTATAATCCGTTCCGAAAAACACCTGTAACACGATCTATGGAATTCCATGTATGAACACGAATAAAATTCCAACACCAAAACGAACCCAAAAAACACAACCCGACGTAATTTTAAAACCAATTTTTCTTGCTTTTATTAACTTGACTTCGGAATACGTTTGTAAGTTTGTATGTTTTAATTGTTTTCGCATGTGGGTCGCATACGATTCGAATATAGAGCGCTAAGTGGGTGTTTTTCTCGGAAGTGCAAATACCTTTGTGTTTGCGAAACATACAAAGCTCGAAGGATATTCACGGCAACATTCCACTGAAATCGTATCACAACAATAACAGATGTGGATTATTATGCTCGCCATTTTGTATGTTTATAACGCGGCACGTGTCCGAAATCTGGGGCGTTGTTCAATGCTGTTTTGAATCGTATTTTGTTGATAGAATTTGGAATATATTATATACCATTATACCATAATTTTTTTTTTCCCGAAAAGAAGCCCTAGGACGATTTTTTGGTACAAAATTAATATAAGACCGAGTCTTATTTTCGAAAGAACACGGTAATTTATAAAAAATTTTTCAAAGAAACTTTCATTCGTTTTGAGTTCAATTCCAAATTGATTTCTCAATTTTTTTTTCCATTTAAAATCAAGGAATAGATAACGAATTTATCATTAGAATCAAAATTGACCATTTTCTTATTTGTAGTTTTAAAAAATATGTATATTATAAACAACACCAAAAAAAGATAACAACATCACGATGTAACACGACATCCTTTCACTCCAAAATCAGCCCAAAACCTTCAGAACCGCAGAACATTGTTTTAAAAGTATGGTTTCCAAAATAATACAAGTTTTGATCTCGCACACATTTTAAAGTTGAAATTTTAACTTATTAAACTTGCACAAACACGCAAGAAAACAATTCCTCCGAATTTGTGATCCGCGCTCGGAGCTTTATTAACATGTAGACAAAATGTTATCTCGACTACCGACAACAAAACTGAACTTGTTCTTAGTATAACATTATAATTTCGTAGTATAATACGCAATACATAATTCAGAATTAATTAAAATGTTAATATGTAATACGCGAGCTACATTTTCGGGCTCCGAACTCGAAAATGATCAATAGAATTTATGGTTTTTGACGATGCGTTCGTATTTTTTTTAAATTTTGACTCTTGAAACGAGTACAGGTTTTACACTTCGAATTGGAACATTAACACTTCACATTAGACGTTTTATGCTTCGGTCATTGTACACCTTATTTTTAACGTTGAATTGTTGAATTCGAAGGGTAAAACGTCTAATTTGAAGTGTAAAACTCCCAGTTTGAAATGTAAAATGTCTAATTTTAAATGTAAAACTTCCAGTTTGAATTTAAAAATGTCCAATCAGAATCGTTGAAATGTTTGTGAGTGCAAATGGATTCTTCATTCTATTATTTATTTGAATTGAATTTGTATACTATTTTTAAATGTACCTACTTCATTGATAAGAAGCTAAAGCAGTGTTTTTCTATTTGAATTTTTTTGGGAGGCAATGCTCGAACCATTAATATTTGCTTTGTTAAGAAATGCATTTTTGAAAATATTTTCCATGAAAAGATGTCGATATTTGGATAAAAAGTATTTAAGGTAAAAATTTTGAGCAATTCCATTGGATAAATAAGTGCGAGATGACTAATTTAGTTTTATTTTTTAATGTGGATAATTTGAGTAAAATGGTTAGTTAATTTTTTTTCCAAAATAAATAAGTTAACATTCAAATTTTAATAGAAGAAGCATGGATATTTTTAAAACGTTGAAGTGAGGCATAACATAGATACGATTTGAAAACACTGAACTAAAGAAAACCATACTGAATCCTTGTTACATTATATGAAACTTTCAGTTGTTAAATGAGCATATTTTGACGATTTTCGAAATCATAAAATTAATTAAATTCAAACAAAACCAATACAAAAACATAAAAGGATAACATTCAAAGCAGCCCATACGTTTCTTAAAATAAAATAAAATGAAAAATTGAAACGACAACGCGATCGTGAACAGACGCTTCATATTTATTACACTTTCGAGATAGCTCTACCTGAAAAATTCGACTTTGCCGGAGAAAAACAATCCCCTCCGAATATTAAAAAATGGCGCGAAAAGAAAAAGCACCGCTTCGAAACGAACGACCGAATAAATACGAAGGACGAAAAAATTAAGATCAGGAGCGTGTCTCTGAGCGATTTCTCGTCCTTTTTCAATATAATAACTGGGAGCGATTCTAAGAAATTCTCGATTATTTTTAACGAACGCTCAAATTTTCAGGTTCGTAACGAATCTGAAAGAAAATTGCTGTCGGATCGATATGATTTTATTTTTTTCGGTAATTTGATTTTTGTTTCAATTACGGGTTACTGTTAGATTGATTTTTTATTAATTGATTGTATCGATGAAATCGAGTTTAGTTGTATAGTGTTTTTTGAAGATGTTCAGAAAATTTAATGATGAAATAATAATTTGATGTATCTGTTGAGCCATTTCATTTTAGAATTCATCGAATTTCATCAAATCTAATAAATTGTATTCGCTTGAATTCAGTTGTATTTTCATAAAATGTTAAAATTTAATCTATATTAAATTGTAAATAAAATGTTTTTCTGAGAAAAAGATTTCAATTATCAAAATTAAAACATACCATTATTTTCAAAAAAATAAAAAAAGAGTTTTTAAAATATTGCATAATAATAATTGCTCGTTCATGTGACGTTGATTAATTTTCAGTTCTCAGTAAACTCCTGGAACGGGATTAAAACTTTTCAGACGTCAGACGATATTTTTTCATGAAAATAATTTCAAATATGAAAAATATTAACTTTAAACGTTGTATTTTATTTTTCTCACAGAAAAACAATATTAAATCACATTAACTATATTTAAATGGAAAATTTTTAATATACCTACAAATAACATGATTTTTCGGACGTATAATTTTCCATACATTTAAAAACCTTTTTGTATGAGGATCAAAAACATATTATGATAATGAATAATTTAATATTGAAGCATTTCACATTCATACACATTAATGTTTCATTTTGCGAATGTGTAAAAAGAAAAAAAATGTTTAATATAGTATTTCCTTGTTATACACTCTCAAAAAACTCCCTTTGATCTTTCACTCTAAGGTTTGCTTTCAAAGCAACACATTAAAAGATTTTTTTAACATATTATTTTTTCGTAAAGGTCTACAAATAAATTCGAACGCTTGTAAATTTTGTTCGTCGTTAAACGCATGAAATATTTCGGATATTTTCAGCAAATAAATTTGATTAAGACACCGCATTTATAATGCAAAATATATGTTTTGTAGTCGTAAAAATAAGACGTTTTATTATATTCAAAACTATAAAAACCGAACACAACAACCCATTCAAAATTATCATGATTTATTATCGAATGTTTTTTCAGGAGCTATTTCATGTATTTTAAGTCGATTGATTCAATTATAAGTGCGTTGATGAGAAAACGGGGCAACTTTGCCTTTTCTTGCTTTGATTCATTATTAATTTGAGCTTGTCCAAAATAAATTAAAGGAAAACGAAAACGATTCCAGATTTTCAAATATTGAAACTTTGTTTTTGTTGAATTATTTAGTCTCGACAATTCCGTGCTTTGCCGAAGAAATTAATCGGATTATATTATATATGAAAAATTTTACCTGAGATAATATGTGATGTGAATAAAGTTGGCTCACCTGAAACAAAAATTAAAATTAAATAAATACTTCGTGTCATAAATCAGAAATATGATTAATGTTACAGAAATTTTAATATGGCTTAAAATAATGCATGTTACGTATATAAATTCAAGAATATCTGCATTTAATTCACTTAAAACTGAAATGTTTTCAGCAAAAAGAGGAATGTGTGATTTATGATCGGTAATATATTGTACAAGATTTAATATAGACGAGAGAATTTTCCAGGATCATGGAATAAATATTTGAATACCTCATCTTACCAGATCTTCAATTTTTCAATAAGATTATTAAAAAAATGAAGATAGTTAAATACTTTTATTAATAAAAAACATTGTTTTAATTATAATTAACTATCCATGTTCAATATATAATAGATATTATTTTTTTCATTCTTCAATATAGTACTTTTTTATAATAATAAACACGCAATCTTTTCTTTGTTATTTTTCGAAAATATAAGGTTAAAAGGTCAAAATAATCCGCAAAAATCCCATATTTTATTCACCATATCCTTCGGCGTACAGAAGATTCCTGCCACTCGTCAAGCGTATCCTAGAAGGATCAAAAGTCGACTTTTCACTCGAACAGATATTGGTTTATGATTTTTACATGTCCTCATAGTCAACATTGTGTCGCAACATGGCATACGGCAGGTTTTGCGTTTTCTTTGTACCATAAACGCTCGTCTGGGATTTTCCATTGTTGAAAATTGGAAAAATGTCAGTGGAAAGCTTTCATACATCAAACGATATATAATATGTGACGATGCTTTATATAATACTAGATTCGTTATGTGTTTCGGCTATATTTATAAAGAGTGTTAGTGTTTCGCATTGTGCGGTTTTTTCTTTGCATAGTTGCGGTTTATTATATTTTCTTAGTAAATATAAATATGTGTATTTTCGCTTCGAGTTTCCGCGACTTTTTATTGCGGCATTACAAAAAAATACTATTCCCGAGTCTTCGAACCCGGAAGGACAAAATATCAAACAAGTTTGTTTACCTGTAAATATTTGAAAAGCTTCCCAAATACGACTCATCATTTATATTATTACTTGCTCAGAATAGAACGGTAAGTACGAACCATTCACGTGCACGTTTTCGAAATCAAACTGTCCTCCATAAATTATTCTATCAAGAACCGCATTAATATCCGCAATTTTGGCATATCAAACAACTGGTGATGTTGCGAATATCTCTTGTAATATAGGATGTGTATAAAATGGGTAATTTCTGTTTTCTTCTTCTCGAGTATGTAACGAATGTGCTGTTTCTCGTTTTCTGAAACATGGTGTGCCTTTTGATGTGCAAGGTTTATGTGTTAAAATTAGGTAGGTTTATGTTGATGGTTTATGTTTTGGTTTTAATTAATTTTCGGTACATGAGCTTCGGAATTCTGTCTATTTTACGATATGAGTTTTGTTAGATTGGAAATTTTCAGTAGTAATTATGTTAGTATATTCGTTTTTATTGAATTTTTATATTTATGTATTTTTCAATTTATTTTTTTTACATTTACTGAATGTGTTGTGAATAAATAAAATAAACCTTATTTATTTAAAGCACTTGTCTGCAGATGAGGGCTCTAATTAAATTTTAATGGAGCAAACTTTTGATTTAATTTGAACCTTAACATAATACGTAATATTATTTAAAAAAAAAAAACGATTATATATGATAGAATAAATATAATTACTATTTGATATCAAAATTTAATTCAAATATAAGGTAGACATTTTTGATGAATGAGATGTTTCATAAAATCAATTCCATTGATCGTGTCCCTTATAACAAATTAAAAATTTTTATCTTTCAATATCAAAATAAATAAAAAAAAATTTCAGTTGATTAAAATTGAAAAATTCGTCTATTAAGTATTCTCTACTGAACTAATATTTTATAAATCCAACAAAAAGTAGTTTTATATGCACACGCACTATGTAAAATCCGGAGTTTTCAATTTGGTTCGTTGCACTCACAAAGGCTTTAGCGCTCCAGTTAACCCAAATTCTATATGGTTTAGATAAAACTGCGGTAGTTAAACGAATCCTTTTATAATTATAATAGTTTCTGAATGTCAAATTTCATTTATTTCTAAAAATTTTCTTAATTCTACATTCCATAGACTCAAACAATAAAATATATTTATACAACAAATGAAACCATATAAATCACACACACGATGTATTAACCCAAACCAGGTAAATCCATAATAAATCGGACATAAAATGCCAACAACTTTATAGTTCCGGATCCGTCTGATTTACACCAAACAGTCCAACAGATACGACAAATAATAAATCTATATTGAATACATTTTACTGCCACTTTCGCACAAAGTCACACATTGTGACTTCCGTTTGAATTATTCAAAACTGCTTTTCTGTGCCGCAAAACGAGTGGCGTAAATTCGAAACTATATAAAATTTACAGTGCCCTTTGGCTATAATGTATCAGTGTTGTATGGAATGGTGCGAAAACTTTGTCGTTTCGAATTATGATTGTAGTTTTTAATACGTATTTATTATGGTCAGTATGAAAAATTACAAAAATGTCTATCGTCTATGTCTAATAAAAATTTCTATGTCTATTTTTTGTTGGGATTATGTTTTTATCATTTTTGTTTGAAGATTAATTAAGGGAATAATTTGAATGTGTATTATTTGAAATAAATATGTATTTTACCTGAGCATTTAATAAAATAGTGTGGATTAAAAAAAAATCATAATATTAATGCCTGTATTTATCACGAGCGTTGATATGAGTGCATTCGAAAAAATATTTTGATCATTGGAAAATATCTGTTTTTGAAAATGAATAAAACGTGCATTAGAATGAACAAAAGGAACGTTGACAGTTGACATTTGTATGGTATTGTATAATATGAGAAGGAAAACTTTACTCTGGCGATGTTGCCATCAATCGATCATTTCAATGTATAAACTATTTTTTTAATGCTCATTTTATAATGCACAAATTTTTTTTTTCATTACAGACTACAAATAAAATAATCCTCAATGCAAGATTCTTTAATGCACAAGAAATAATGCACATCATATATTATTCTAATTTTTAGAATTGCACATATTGATAAATACGGAGATGAAATTTAACTAAATCATCCTTTTTTAAACCCATAGATTTTAGATCTAAAATGAACAAATATTTTTCTCTTATTTTACATTTTTTTTTTTCAAATACTTACTATGAATACTTTATGTTGTTTTATAATTTCAATTTATTTATTATCAAAAATATAATGAAAAAATATATATCACTTTTATTTATCATTTTTTTCGCCCTATATGCACAATATTATATCTCAAACTTATATAAAAACTCATAAGGAAGATCATATTTTATGACTCATATAAAGCCTCACCAAGAAAATTTAAATTAATTTTCCTACACAAAAACGATAAATAATATTTATATCAAAAATAAACAAAGAACAATGCCACTTTTCCAAAACACGGCATAAATTAATAATTTTTTGAATTTTTCAGCACTCTGTACATACGACAGTGGCGTATTATATACAATACGATCGTAAAAATCCGCCAAAGCACATTATAGATCCTTCGAGGGCTCGATCGTAAAAATTCGTATACGAAATTCTTCAGGCTATAAGTGCCTGAAAAAAAACGAGCTGAATAAACGAAGAATAGAAAAGAGCAGTAAAATTCAGAGCCACTAAAGTGGACACTCGAATTACTGCCCCTTGTATAATTTATTTATTATCGGTTTGGGAAAACTGTTATATTTATTTTCAGCCGATTTGACACGATGAATTATTTTATTTTATATTTCGTATCCACTGCAAATATTATTGATGCGATTACATGAAATTTGAATCTTGTGACAAATGTGATCTAATCCGTGTAATTTTGACAAATCACAAATGCGAATTATATGGTTTTTAAATTAAGCAATATTTTAATGTGATAGGAGCAAGACTGCAAAACGACTTCAATCTTATTTATTGGGATTGTCACAATTTGACAAATAACAAACACGAACAAATCGCCGACTCATACCAAATGGCATATTTCTGAAATATCCGAATCGAATAAATTTTGGTTATGCCTTTTTTTAATGTAATAGTTTCAATACGAAAATAAAAATAGAATATCGAAGATATTCAAAGATGGTAGTTAAATTTATAGTGTTTTATTTTCCAATGAATTCGAAATTGACCGTATCCAGTACAAAATCAAAATATTTAAAAAAAAGTTGATTGTGTAAATATGTGTTAGAAGTTATAATTTTAACAAATATTCATGAAAATGTTATAGTTGAAAATAATAGTAAATAAAAGGTTTAAATAATGGAGAGTTTAAGTTTGACGATGAATTGAATAATGAGAATGAATTTAAAATTTGAAAAATAGTTTATAATACATGAATAATTCATATAACATATTTCAAATCTATCCCAAAATTGACTCACACTCGAAAATTTTTTAGCTCTCATCTAGACACGTTATACTGCTTTTACACTTCGAATTTTACATTGTAAAAATCAAATTCAACACTTGAGAAGTTCATTTATTGTAATCAATTAAACACAATCTATTATAGGCAATCAATTTATGTTTTAATTTGGCATTGATAAATAAATTTTTACATACATCATATACGTCTCAAATCGTGTATATTATTAGTTTGTGTATAATACATTTGACTCAATCCAATCAAAATAAATGAGATTTTTGAGAAAAAACCTAACCCAACCCAATACCCGAAAATGTGTATTTATAACTGATCCAAATATATATGTATTTAAATATACTTGGAATGTGAAATATATTATTTATTAATCTAAAAATAGACAGTGTGCATACATTACATTTAAAGTTTTAAAAATTAAATTTTATGTTTTAATATGTCAAATTTGATGCGTATAATTGAAAGATTTGTACAAAAAATTGGATTGTAAAATCTATTATATACTAGTATACAGGCCCGATGTTAATAACATCGGCTGTGGTTTTGTTAAGAAACGGAAAACGATAAAATGTAATAGCCCGATTGTGTGAACCCGATTTGAATATTTAAATATTCAAATATTAATATTTGATTAATAAAATCATCATCATCATCATCATTTAAAATTCGCGGTTCGGGTCGTTCATTTGAAAAGGAAAAAAAAAATCGCAAGCGTCATCCGAACAGACAGACGGACACACACACAGATATCCGCTATTATATATAGGGGATCATTCGCCAAACGTTACTCTTACAAATACGCGTCACGTTACACTTCCACCACACAAACCACAAAAAGCGCAACACAAAAACCCAAAAATCTATTTCGGACCCCAAAAAACAAAAAAAAAATACATCACTCCACCACGCCCAACTTCCTTTTCCACTCGTCCATTTGTCAAACGCAGACGCACAAACACATCAACTCCGAAACTTCCCTCGACAACAAGACGAACAACAATAAGAAACGAGAGAAATGCACGAGTGGAAGTCGACCGTCTCGGCGTCCCATCGAATATTAATGTCCGTCGACTGCACACAGAGATAAAGCGGTGAAATATGGCCGCTGCACGGGTGTCCGTTGCACCGGGCTATTTGGGGAACGGAGTCGAAACGCGACGAAATTGAGATTAATATTGCACGGGGGCCGGTGCGGATTGTTTTCGAGGTGCTCTGTGGGTTTTTTGGGGTCGCGGGGGGGTGGCCCCCCGGCGGGGGGCCGGGGGGGGGGGGGGGCCTCGCGAAAGTTTTCCGCGTTTCGGCTTTCCGTTTGCGCGG
>JAOXNN020236812.1:0-11230 GCA_028571205.2 Hydropsyche betteni
GTTCCTGGAAATGCAGCCATGAAAGATCAGGTGGCTGCACTCAGGTGGGTCAAAGAAAATATATCGGATTTTGGTGGTGATCCTGAAAACGTAACGATTTTCGGCGAAAGCGCTGGGGCAGGAACTGTTACTTGTCATTTGGTTTCCCCCATGAGTAAAGGACTATTTCACAAAGCTATTGCTCAAAGTGGGACATTTTTCAACGAATGGTGTATATCGACTGGAAATATCGCACGTGCTTTCAAACTAGGCAAGCATTTTGGATGTGAAACCATTGATGTGGAAGAACTAACTTCGTTTTTGAGAACAGTTCCAGCAGAAAAGTTTATTAAATCAACTACAGCAACGCTTACTGAACAAGAAAGGTCCAGGGGACTCCCTATATTTTTCGCACCCACTGTCGAAAAAGAGTTTGATGGAGAAGAAGCATTTTTCACTAAACATCCATCAGATTATTTGAAGGAAGGTCATTTTGAAAGAGTACCTTTACTTTTAGGATATAATGAAGGCGAGGGAATGGGTCTCGTTAAGAATAATATAAAAAAGGCTAAGTTATTGAAAGAAGATTTCTCTAAAAAAATTCCTAGAGACATTGTCAGAACAGTATCTTCTGAAAGACTGAAAGAAATTGCCGAATTAACTAGAATGTTTTATTTCGGCAATAACGAAATTGACGAAAAATCTTCACAGGCAATATGCGACTTAGAGAGCGATTACAATTTTTCATTTGGTATTACTCGATTTGCAAAAGCAATGTCCAGACTATCCTCAAGTCCTGTATACTTTAATAAATTCTGTTTCGATGGTCAATTGAATATTTACAAAAGAACTCTTAATCTAAATTCTAACGGCGCTTGTCACGGCGACGAAATGTTTTATTTGTTCAAAACTATGGACGTTGAGCCTGAATCCATAGAGTATAAAGTAGTAAAACGAATGGCGAAAATGTGGACAAACATGGCTAAATATGGGTATTCATTTTTTTTTTACGATTTTCGTTTTTTTTATATTTTCATGATTGATATATTTCGTTTTTGTTACAGCAATCCTACGCCAGTTATAGACGATCTTTTTCCAATCAAATGGAAACCGATGACTCCTAACGAAGGGAACTACCTCAATATTGACGCCGAATTAGAAATGAAACAAAATCCCGATAATGAAAGATATTTGTTCTGGGACAATATTTATAAGGATCTAAAAGGAATACATCATTATTCATAAGTAGATATTCAATTTTTTAGTATTTATTAAATAAAACTGTGATTTGTGAGATTTTTTAGAAAAATTTTACTCGCTTGACCTTGGCTACTGAGTTTGTTATTTATTTTTTACTTTGGTGTTTCGTTTTAAAATTATATTTTTGTATTGTATAGAGATTTTTCAATACAAACTTTTTCAATACGTTTCCGTGATTTTATTTCGTTTCCGTGTATAATTTACATTTTTACTGTGTAACCCTACACAGAACACTTACAAAGAGCGTTTAGGATTAATGTCTCCTAATTAATAACGTTCGTTGTTATACTTTGCATGTCACTTTGAATCACGCATACGTTTTACGTGCATTAAGGAAGTAATAAGGTAAATTTGATTCTTTTTTTTTATGAAGGAAAGTAAAATTACAATTGTTCGTAAAGTATTTTATTTAAAAGATTCATTTAACGACTAAAATCAGATCTATACAAATTCGTAAGAAATATCACAAGCTATATATAACCTAGTCTGACAAAGTCTTTTATTATACCATTTATTCGGCGCTTAAACTCTCTTTCAGCTTCTTCACAATTATAATCTAATATAGTTGAAGAAGCTTGTTTTGTACCACCATTTTCTTCTTTTTTCTTAAATGCTATGCACATCAGTCTTGTGACCACCAACAATGTAGCAAACTCCCGTCTGAAGTATTTAAAGAAATCTGCTTCGAATGCTGATCTCGGATAATACAAATCAGCATCGTAACTTAACAGCGACAAATACTGTTTGAAGGTTTCGTAATACACACTTTTCAGATTTTCGTATTCGTTTAACCTCAGTTCTGTATTAGTCGACGAGAAGATAGCAAACAAGATGTCTGCAATCGGAGATGAAACATACGAAAGCTGAAAATCGATCATCGCTAGACCGTCGGGTTCATTTTGCTGAAATAACATAATCGTATAAATTATACAAATAGCGTAAGTATATCGACATTTCTCGGCTGCTTACTTCGTTGTAGTGAAAGAGGACGTTCCTCAAATTGTAATCTCCGTGGCAAATTATTGAGGATTCTGAATCGATCATTTCTTCGTTGAGGAGTTCGGTTTTTTTAGAAATCAATTTATTTTTTATTTCTTCGTCGTCTAAAGCGTTCAGTGTCCATTCCCATACTTTTTCAACTATGAATAGTCTTCTCTGTGCGTCGGGAATGTTTGGATTTCGCAAAAAAACTTTGAATTTTTCAAATTTATTTGGTTTACGAGCTTTCAAAGCAAAGGACAACGCATGAAACTTAGCTAATACTTTCATCATAATATTCATGTAAGTCGTATCCAAAGTCGTTTTTTCATCTATATCTTTATATTGTTTTTTAGACAAGTCTTCTACAATCAGACAACAATCGTCGGCATATAAACATCTCGGGAAATACAATTTTTCACATGCTGGCAGATTCACTTGCAACAATTCGTATTCCTGAATCACTTCATTATAAAGAAACGCCTCTCTTTTAAATTTATCATCAATCTTCACTCTCTGGTTTCTCTCCACGTTATTACTGTGCGTTTTAGCGAACAAGTGGTCAGAAACCGTCTGTCCATTTTTTGTACCTTGTACGTGAATTCGATACACTGTACCGAAGAAGTTATTTTGACTAGATCCACTTTGGATATCTGACTTGAAATCTTTGTACCCCGCCTTTTCCAGGAATCTGTTTATACTGTCAATGACGTTTGCGTCAAGCGAAGACGCCATTTTAGTTATGAATCGACGCGACTATACTCCCACGCGAACAGATGCCGACTAATTTTATGGACTTGCGCAGGGTTGCCAGCACAACCATGAATACAATACCAACATAATATTTTTGTATGTATACTTTTGATTTACAATAAAATAATACTGATAATTTGTCAAATGTAGTTCAAAATTATAGTATAATTGTTTATAAGTCATATAATGATGATATAAATAAGAAAAGAGATCGAATTATTCTGTCATGATAATTATCATACGATTGATTGAATATACAATTGATAAAAATCAAAATTCTTGATAATTTATTAAAAACATAACATATCACAATTTTATTTTGTGGATTGGATCAAATAAATTTCAAATCACATAAAATACGTATCAAATGATAAATTTTGTCCTTGAATTTCGTACTATTTTCTTCATTCGGATACTTCGCATCGATGGCAAACAAAGTTCTAGCTAATATGTATGGGAAATATTCAACGATATCTTGTTTGAGAATATCCTTGTGATAATATTCATTGATGAAACATTGGAATTTTTTCAAAAAATATTTCATCGAATCGTGATACATGTCTAACATCTTTTCGTATTCTCGAATAGTGTCTTCAGAACCAGAAGTAAGCAGTAAACAAAGTGCATCTGTGACGGGTGACGAAATAGTTGAAAATTGATAATCTATTAGTATTACTTCGGACGGTTCTTCGTTCTGTAAATAAATTGCGCAATGAATAAAAATAAAATTGAATAAAATAATAAATTTTACATTTTTGTATTAATACCTCGTCGTATGTGAAAAAAATATTTTCATTAGTTAAATCTCCATGGCATATAGCTTTGTGTGTGTTTTCTTTCTTCATAAGGTTTTGTATTTTATCCCAAATTTGGATGCACGAAGTTTTCAATTTGTTTTTCATATCGACATCATTGATTGCTTCTAATGTTCTTTTAAGAACACTATTAAACGCATTAGAATTAGCTCGGTCATACGTGAAGAAGTCATATTCTAATTTTTTAGCAAATCGATTAAATTCGTCTAAATTTCTTTGTTTCAAAGCAAATGAAAATGAATGAAATCTTCCGAGTTCGACTAACGCCAGAGACATATGATTGAAATCGAGCACATTTACACCATCTTTCATAGCAAAATTTTTCATACTCAAATCTTCCATCAACACGTACTCTTCGGTAGATTTGTAACAGAGCGGGAACATGAACTTAACACTTTTCGCCAAATCGGCCTGAATATTTTCAAACTTCTTGATCACCTCATTGTAGACGAAAGACTCAGTCGAAAACATTCGGTCGACCTGGTCTCTTTTCACATCCTCTTCAGAGTCACCCAAAGTTTTCATTGTCAAAAATCCCACTTTGAATTCTCTATCTTTCCTTCCCTCGACAGTCACTGATAAAAGAACACCTTTGCACTTAACATCCGTTTTCCTAGCGATGGTCAGTCTAAATGTTAAGAAGCCATGTTCAGTTAAGCAATCCTCCAGAATGGACTCCCACTTGTCGTTGAGATGATTTTTCAACATTTTCTCCTTCAAATATTGAAACACGTCTGTTTTGACCAAAACTTTATTGACGATTTATCAACATTGTAATTTTGCGTTATCATTGTCAGTTTATCGACACTTTACTAGATTAACCGATTTTGCCTTACTTATTCAGTATTATCACTCGATATATATAATACTCAAATATTTGTCTGCAGAACATTTGAGAATTGAATCGTGATATTATATTTTGAATCAACAGCTAAATCGCCACGATGATTTTTGAATTCATTCGGACTCGGCACGTCCGTTCATTACGGACTCCTCCAGAAAGGGCACTTCATACCACCACCTAGAAAGGGATAGAACCTTTTGGAGGGTGGACTGTTATCAGTAGCCAAACTGAATGTTAAATTAAGGGATTACCGCTCAAAGTGCACTTTGTATGCCGCGTGCCCAGTCACATAAACTGACCGCGCACCATCAAACGCTCCGCTACATAGTGACTGAAAAATTATCTTTTAAATATACAAATGTTAAAATTAAATAATCATAATTTTATATTATCAATGATTGAACATTATTTACGTAATTAAAAAAAAATATTTTGTTTACAAAACTGAATTTTATTATAGATTTTTTAGACACATTTTCTATCATTCCGTTTTGTTCTATTGACATTATGAAAGTTAATTTAATAAATGATTTTTTTTTTAATTTTAACTGAATATTTTCACGTTTTCATAAACGATATATTTTTTAATGATTTTTATGAAAACGGATGTATCAACATAATCTGGTTATATAGATTAATATTTTTTGTAGCGTCCTATGAGCACGATTTCAAAGGTGAAAGCACCTCTGAAAAAAAGGTTTTCTTTGTATAAAATATAAAAAAGATCAAACGTAAATATATGAATAGGTCGAAATGGAGGGCAATTTGGTTGGAAACTTTCATGGATTTTTGTATTCTAAAAAGGGACGAATTCGCGGCAGGACACGTATCAACAATTTTTAACAATGAATATATACATGAGCTCGGTATACGATTGCATGAAAACAAAAATATCGAAAATAAGAATTACCTACGTACCAAATGACAAATTTTATTCAGGATATCCGCCTGAAACTGGAATTTTGTTATGTGACGGTTAAATTCTTCGATGTCGACTACACCCTTTCCGTAAACATCGAAGTTAAACATTGTTATCTGTAGAGATAAATATAAGATAATGATAAAATATTGTATTGTAGACCTTTAACATTGTGTTTTATAGTTTCGTTAGTGATATACCTTTTTGAAATCATTTTCATCAACAATTATTTGCGCTTAAATACATTATGGAAAATGATAAATCACAGCAGGCATATGCGGATACAACAATATTCTCGAGGATTTATGACAAAAAACCGTAAGTTTGTCGGCATGTGATTATTTTAAATCATTGAAAGCATTATTTTTTGAAATATAAATTCACAGGAAGCCGCAAGTTGCCTATATCGAAAAATTTAATCCGAATACTTTGAATTATGATTTGAAAGAAAAAGGAATTGTAATTGTTTTTTCTAACAAAAAATATTCTCATGAAGATTTTAAAATTGAAGAAAAAGATCAGGATATTAAAAATTTGGTTAAGTGTTTTCGAAAATTAAACTTCGACCATAAAATATATCCTGATGCTACTAAAAAGGATATAGAAAACGTTATAAATGCAATTGGTAAGCAGTAAAATTTTCACTTAATATTAACTCATAAAAAATCGAGAAATTTATTTTCGAATTGATTATATTTCATATTTTTTCAGCATCCAAATTTGAATTAAAAGATCTAAGTTGCCTCGTAATAATTGTTTTGACTCACGGAAGTTCTAGTAAACAACTAGCAGCGTATGATTGTGATTATGATAGTTCTATATTTTGGCAAAAATTAAAGGGAAAATTAATAGGAATCCCAAAAATATTTATTATTCAAGTAAAAAACGTTCCTTTTAAATTATTAATCAAATATAAATAAATATAACATTTGCATGTATTTTATAGAATTGTAAAAACGATTGCTTGAAGACCGAAGTTTCCGATAAGATAGAAAAAACTGCGCATAAATTTACCATACCAGAAATGGCAGATTTCTTACAGTTATACTTTTCATATGATGGTAATAATCAATTGCTCATTTTATTTTTATATCATATATAATTTGTTGTATTTTTTTTTAATTCATTTTTGTAGGCACATGTTCTGAAAATAGCAGCTCAAGATTCATAGAAATTCTCTGTGAAGTTTTCGAAGAAAAACACACGGAATGGGATATATTGCAGATGTTTACTTACGTTAACAAAAGATTAATAAATGAGTCAAATTCGAATTCTGATGAGAAAACTTTACCACAAATTGTGTCAACACTTACAAAATTTTTAAAATTTGATAGTACTTTGAATACTACAACGAAATAAAAATAACTGTAATCGAAAACATTTCAGTATTTATAATATTATATTATAATATTTAAAATATGAATATACAATACGTAAAAAAAATAAAGTAAGTAATCTCACACCAAGAATAATTGCTTTCGTTTTAATGAAAAAATTCAAAATAAAACCACTCGACTTAATCATGCTTAATGTTAATTTTATTTATTCACTCATTGATATGAATAAAAATATCGTTAAAATTTTTCCTTGTAACCCCCAATTAACTTTGAACAATTTCATATTATCTATATTTACACATACATACTCAATAAAATTTTCCGAAAGGTCATCAAGTCAGAAAATTGATCGAAGAGTATATTCGTTTTGAAAGTGAAATTTTCAGCCATATTGCGACTTTCCGGTCGACAGCCGGAAACCATTTGTTTCGATGGTCGTCCATATTATTTATGGAAGGACTGAATATTAATCGGTCAGGACACAACGTAACGAACGATCGTCCTTCACTCTAATTCCCCTATAATGGATACGATAAAATTGTGAAACGTTTTCGTTGCCTTTTTTTAAAAAAAGTGCTTCAGAATGCGTCATTTGCTCTATTTTTTTTAATGAAAGATATGAGCTGCGATAAGACTGATATTTCCATTTTGTTTGAATTGTATATTGATTTTGAAATATTGTGAAGATAAGATTGTTATCCATTATTTGATTTGTGAGCTAGTTGTATCGACGTGTAGTGCAACTCCCATATTATCATTATTTTAAATTAATTAGTGTTATATGAAAGTATTTTAGTATTAAAATGGATCAAATATTTGAAGGAAACCATATTTCACAAGCAGATGCAAAAGAATATAACTCTGAAAATCATAAAAAGTGTGTATTATGTATGTATAAGTACAATTTTAGAGAGTGTTTAATTGAAATTTATATTGAAATTTACAGTGTGACTCCTGTCAAAGTACAGTATTCTGAAAAAATGGATCCCGATGCACTTTACTACGATTTAACCGATAAAGGATTAGCAGTGATTTTCAATCATACCCAGTTTTATAATAATCGGCATCCAAAACGTTTAGGAACGTATAATGATGTTGTCAGATTAGAAGGAAGCTTGAAAAATTTGAACTTCAGTTGCAAAATATATGATGATAGCACTATCGATGAAGTTAAAAACGTGATTGAAATTGGTATCTATTATTTTGATATTTATGATGTGAGCATTATTTAATGCATATAATTCATATTATTGATATATTTTTAGTGGCTAATTTAAGTATCACGGAACTTAGTTGTTTAATAATAATTGTTTTAACACATGGAACATCTCAAAAACTAGCAGCATATGATGTAGATTACAACAAATCGTTGTTGTGGGAAAAACTTGTAGGAAAATTAGTAGGAATACCTAAGTTATTTTTCATTCAAGTAAATCACGTATAGCAGAATAGATTTAAATTTAAATATATAGTATTTTAAGTTTGTTGTAAAAATTTAGGCTTGTCGTGGTAAACGTGCGGATAAAGGAATAGAAGTCACGGATAGTATTGTACACAAAACAGACGACGAGGCTCGTTTTACGCTACCGGAAATGGCAGATTTCCTATTTATGTATTCAACATATAAAGGTATTTTAATTGTTGTTTTAGTTTTTGATTTTTCATCGAATTTAACTTTTTTCCTCCTACTCAAAATTTTTGATCAAAAAAAATGTTATTTGAATTACTTAAAATTCAGGTTATATATCATGGAGAGAAGATAATGGTTCCTGGTTCATTCAAAGTCTCTGTGAAGTGTTTGAAGAAAAATCGAAGGAATGGGATCTTTTACAAATGCTTACTTACGTATGTAAAAAAGTAGCTATCAAATACGAATCAAAAACTATTGAAGAATCTACGAACAAAACAAAATCGATCCCCCAAATAGTATCTACGTTAACAAAATTTTTGAAATTCAATGAAAAATGTAATAAAAATAAAAATGCAACATGTAATAAAAATAAAGAAGTAAAATGTAATGAAAATAAACATTCTTCTGTCGTCTCTTACAGGCTCTATATGTTAATATTTTATAAATTTCTATTCCACTATTTATGTATGAAATATTCACACTGATTCCAAGAAATTGTCTAAAATGTATTTTATTAGCTATTTTATATGTTTTCATTAAAAAAAATCAAATAACGACATGTAATATTCAGTTTTTTCCCATCTTTGAGGATCAAAATATGTCAATAAAATAAATTATATACATAAGTAATTTTTTCACATAAATTTTATTGACAATTAATAAAAAAAACAAATAGATTAAGGCATATGAAACTTAAACAATTTTGTTAACATAGTAACAACTTGTGGCATAACTTTCAATTCAACATGTTCGATAGTATTTGTTTGAAAATCAACTGCAACTTTTTTGTTGACAAATGTTAATATTTGTAATAGATCCCAATCCTTGTAGTTTTTTTCTATTTCATTACACAAAGCGTGCATAAAATAAGAACCGTCGCCTAAATCGTATGCCAGATGTCCTGTAAAAAAATACTTATGTACATAAAAGTATAATAATATAATATATATGTTTTTTAATAAATTATTTTTTACCTTCATATGACGAAAACATGAATAAGAAATCAGCCATTGTTGGCAATTTATAAATGTATTCTTTTTTTTTGGCAGGACCATCTGCTACTTCCACTCCATGGTCCACTTTGTCTCCACGACAAGCCTGTAAAATCATTCACTTCAATATTAATCACTAAAGTAATATGCTTTAAATTGCATAAAATTACGTACATCAATAAAGAACAGCTTAGGAACACCAACAAGTTTTCCTGCGAAGGTTTCCCACAAAATTCTTGTTTTGTACTGTTTATCAGAAGCTTCCAAAATATTTTCATCTCCATGTGTTGATACTGCTATTATAAGGCAGCTAAGTGTTGAAGAATCTTGATTAGAAACTGAAACGTATAATTAAATAATCTTATTGCAACCATCAAAATATAATATCAGATACGACGTGTTAACGATATGATAAAATTGATTTAACTTTTTTTAATAACGTTTGAAATTTCGGCAAATTTACAATCTTTGTATTTTTCTACGTCGAAATTAAATTTTTTGAAACAATTCTCAAATCTTTCAGCATCATATTCAGAGTTTAATTTTGTGTTGCCAGGAATATGGGTATGATAAAAAATTATTGCCAATCCTTTGCTTTTAGTTAAATTGTAATAATGTTCAAAAGGGTCCATTTGTTCGATGTATTTAACTTTTGTTACTTTTTTACTAAAAAACATTAAAAGGACTTTTTATAAATATCTAAAATAAAAACAATTATATTACTCACATACTCAGAACATTTTTCGTAAGAATATCTTGTATTTTCAGCCATCATTTGATTTTTAATAACCACTCGCTATGATTGGGACACAACCGTTCTCGTTGCAAACTGATAGCTATTAATCCTTATCAACCCCATGACGAATAATTATACGGTTGGATATATTAATTTCAAATATATATTATCTATTGAGGTGCATACATCTATATACTTTTATGAGTTGTGTGTAATACGATTTAATTTACGGTTATTACACTGTACAATCTTTTGAAAAAAATTACATTTATTAATAAAAAAAGAGTAATTTATTTTTAAATAAACCTAAAAAGAAAAAGATAAGTTAAAAGTAACGCTATGAGTGACTATATTAAAAGAAACGCCGAAATTTTAAGTGGCCGGAAAAAAAATCGCAAAAATCTTTGATAATTTTGGATAAATCAATAATTAATTTTTTTTATATAAATTTCTTTGAGTTTATTTACGATTCAAATATTTTCGTAAGAATAAACTATTGCATTTATTTTCAGAATATTTTATTATAACTATTGACTAGCGCCACTATTTGAATTTTGTCAATATTAAAATATATCTTATCTTAAAAATATTATCAGTAATAATAAAACGTAGTGATCGATAAAAAATGTCAGCATTGTCATTTTGTTTTTCAAACGAGCACGTTGTGTAATCTAACAATGGATTTGACAAAAGCTGAAGCTGATCATCAATTTGTCGAAGCTGATTTTGACACTGACGAGTATGTAAAATATTTATCGATTGTTGATATATTTTCTAATAATACATATGTTTTGACTAAAATTTCAGTGAAATCGTTCGTAGAGTTAAGTATAACTCTAAAATGGATCCAAGGAATAGATATTATAACATTTATACTGGCAAAAAAATAGCTGTTATTTTCAATCACACAAAATTCTTATTTAATCGAATCAGTAATTTGGAAAATAATAATATTGATATTAATCGATTGAAAGAGTGTTTCAAACA
>JAOXNN020236838.1:0-11228 GCA_028571205.2 Hydropsyche betteni
AAGAAAGAAGTTAGTGGAGACGCTTCTGAAGCGGCTCTCTTAAAATGTATGGAATTAGCTATCGGTAATGTTATGCTAACTCGAATTAAAAACAAAAAAGTTTGTGAAATTCCTTTCAATTCAACAAATAAATATCAGCTATCTATACATGAATCGGAAGATCATGGTAATCCTCATAATTTCATAGTGATGAAAGGCGCTCCTGAAAGAATTTTAGAAAGATGTTCAACCATTTTAATTAAAGGAAAAGAAGTGGTAAGTTTATTTTTTTTTAAATACACAGATCTTGTAACATTTGTTCCATTTGAAATCTTTATTTATTCAGGTTTTGAATGATGAAATAAAAAAGGGTTTTAATAATGCATACCTGGAACTCGGAGGTCTTGGAGAACGTGTATTAGGATTTTGTGATTATAGTTTACCAGTAGATGAATATCCAATCGGATTCGATTTTGATTCAGACAATCCCAATTTCCCAACAGACAATCTTAGATTTGTTGGTCTCATGTCTATGATTGATCCACCGAGAGCAGCTGTACCAGATGCTGTAGCCAAATGTCGTTCAGCTGGCATCAGAATTATTATGATAACCGGAGATCATCCGATTACAGCTAAAGCTATTGCAAAGGCAGTCGGCATTATTACTGAAGGAAATGACACTGTTGAAGATATTGCGGAAAAAATGAACATTCCTATCTCTGAAGTTGACCCTCACGAAGCAAGAGCGGCTGTCATTCATGGAACAGAACTTCGAGAACTTACTTCAGACCAATTAGATAATATTTTAAGGTGGCACAAAGTAGATAATAAAAAAGTTTAATTTCTAAAAATAAAAGTACTTATAAAGTTAAATAACACTTCTCAGAAACCACACAGAAATTGTATTTGCTCGTACTTCACCACAGCAAAAACTGCTTATTGTAGAAAGTTGTCAGCGATTAGGTGCAATCGTGGCTGTGACTGGAGATGGTGTGAATGATTCACCGGCTTTGAAAAAAGCTGATATTGGTATTGCTATGGGTATAACTGGTTCTGATGTATCTAAACAAGTAAATATTATTATTAAATAAATTTAAATTCAATGATCATAAATTTTTAAGTATTAAATGTTGAATACTTTTACAGGCTGCTGATATGATTCTTTTAGATGATAACTTTGCTTCAATTGTAACTGGTATAGAAATGGGAAGATTGATTTTTGAAAATTTGAAGAAAACGATAGCTTATTCTTTAACACATAACATTCCTGAATTGTTGCCATTTTTATCATTTATCATTGCTGATATTCCAT
This sequence comes from Hydropsyche betteni, assembly GCA_028571205.2. NCBI lineage: Eukaryota > Metazoa > Arthropoda > Insecta > Trichoptera > Hydropsychidae > Hydropsyche > Hydropsyche betteni. The sequence goes on from JAOXNN020236838.1 coordinate 1,292, forward strand.
TACCACTTGGTACTGTTACCATTTTGTGTATGGATCTTGGAACTGATATAGTAAGTATACAATTTTTTTCTGGATTTAATTTATATTTATTTCATGGAATCAATTTTTTAATTGGATTATAACAGGTACCTGCTGTATCTTTGGCTTATGAAGCAGCGGAAAATGACATTATGAAACGTCCTCCAAGAAACCCTGTCAAAGACAAATTAGTTAATAAAAGGTAATTTTTAATACAAAATATATATTTATGCTGTGAATATTTATCAATATATTTTTTAAATAATCTACAGACTTGTTTTATCTGCATATGGGCAAATCGGTATGATAGAGGCTGCGGCCGGATTTTTTGTCTACTTCGTAATAATGGGTCAAAATGGATTTTTGCTACCAAGGTTATTGGGTCTTCGCAAATTTTGGGATTCTAAAGCCATTAATGACTTGACTGATTCATATGGGCAAGAATGGGTAAGACTTTTTTTAATGATAACATTTGTTTTCATATTGTTTTGAAAAATAACAATAAATAAATTTATTTGGATATTTTTTAGACATATGTTGACCGCAAGATATTAGAAAGCACTTGCCAAACTGCCTTCTTTGTATCGATTGTCATCGTTCAGTGGGCAAATTTGATGATTTGTAAAACCAGGAGAAATTCTATTTTCCACAAAGGAATGAAAAATTGGACTATGAATTTTGCTATCGTATTCGAGACTGCTCTCGCTGCTTTTCTTTCGTATACACCTGGAATGGATAAAGGCCTGAGAATGTACCCACTCAAGTAATTCATGATTCTGTTTAATCCGTACAATGTAATTTTCAAATTATTTGAATCATTAATGTTGTCCTAGATTTGAATGGTGGTTACCAGCATTGCCCTTCATGTTATATATCATGATCTACGACGAAACTCGAAGATTCTTCCTGCGTCGTAATCCTGGAGGATGGATAGAGCGAGAGATGTACTATTAGATAAGAAATATATGCTTGTTGCATTTGAGCTCCAAAAGTATTGTTTATGTTTTTTCATGTTATTTTTCGAATCTCGAATAAGTTTTTTGTATATAAATTTTATTGTAGCAATAATTTAGTAGCAATCAATTATTTATTTGTTTGAGTTAAATGCAAGTGTAAAATTAAGTGTACCAGTTTTTGTACTTCTGTTTACATGTTTTAAATAAGAAGTATTTTTCACTAATTTACTTGTTTTATTTTATAATTATGGTATTGATTAATCATTTATTTCTGTAGAAAAGTTATTTACATTGTTGGAATAAATTAAAAACAACCATCAGTTTTTTTTAAATACATTTTTTTAATTTGAAATATTTATATTTATAAAACTACAAATGTTGAAGATTTAATTTTTGTTTTCAGAAAATTATATCATGAATGTAAAGAAGTGAGAAAAGTTTCCATCAGATGTCATTACACCATTCATTTTCAGATACAATATTCTATGTAAAAGACATTATTCTTTTTGAATTTAAGAATGAGTTTTATTTGCAAACTTTCATCGTTATTTTTTAAAATATTTCAATACTATTTTATAAAAATTTAAACTCAAAATACCAGATGTTGAACAAAAATTGTTATCAAAACAAAACATTCTACTTTTCAATAACAATATTTCAAAGGAAAAACAATAATTAAAATTGATTTTAAATACAAAAACAAAATGCACAATAAGAAACAAACCTAATATTAAAATAAGATAAACATGTCACTTTCACGGCCATACTCGTTAAAAGTTAGAGGAAGAGGTGTGACCCTATCAAGCTTTCCGTTTCGACGCTAAACTTTTTACTATATGTATACTAATCACACTCTTATTACATATATGAATAAAATACAATATCAATTGCATTTATATAAAGATATTTAATAATTGTGTTATACAAAATTAATCTTTAAAACATCTTAATATAAAATCGTTAATACAAAACACGATATTATCATTGAATCACTCGAAAGTCTAAAGATATCTCATATTGCGGGTTTCACTGTTCACACGATCGCAGTCAGTCTGACATTAGCCGCCGTGGGGGGTTGCGCTGCGGCTCGTCGAGTGGCGCACATCAATGATTACATACTTCGCATACCGGTAATGAGACACTTTTGCTCCTTAATGGCGCCGTTTCGATGCCGTGCGTGTCGCGATGGTGGTTCGGTGTCGGACTGGTCCGATGGCCACTGTTCGTGTGCGCTCGGTTGTCAAATGGTTCGGGATGTGTGGCGGGTTCTGAATGGTCCCGGTTGTTCGGGTGGTTGTGGTGGATGTGGGGGTTTTTGGTGTCGCGGTTTTTGGGTTTGGGTGCATGTTTGTGTGTGAGGATTTCGGTTGGAGAAGGGTATGATGTTTTTGGGATGTGTTGTCAATGGTTGGGAAGATTTTGGTTTGGTAAGGGAGGTGAAGTTGTGGGTTAGTTAAAAATTTATGTATGTATATGTTACAATCCATGTATATTTCGGTTGACATAACTTATTTAAAAAAAAAAACTTTGATTAAAACAGATGAAATTGTGCAAATAAAAAAAAATAATCCAAAGCCAAAACTTTGATTGAAATAAATGAAATTGTAAAAATTAAAAAAAAACTTAATCCAAACTTGAAACTTTGATTCGAATAAGTGAAATTGCCCAAATTGAAAAAATGTAACCTAATCCAAAACTTTGATTAAAACAAATGAAATTGCCCAAATTGAAAAAAAAATAACCCAATCCAAAACTTTGATTAAAACAAATGAAATTGCACAAATTGAAACAACCTAACCAAACCCAAAACTTTGATTAGAATAAATGAAATTGTACAAATTAATAAAAAACTTAACCCAAAACTTTGATTGAAACAAATGATATTGTACTAATTAAGAAACTTAATCCAACCCAAAACTTTTATTGAAACAACTGAAATTGCACAATCTGACAAAACTTAATCCACTTTTCTAAAATGATTTTTTTGATTCTTTATAAAATGATTTTTCATTTATATAAATATATATTGCTTTTAATTGCACTTTTATATTTTTCTTTTAAAAAATCATTTTCTGTACTCGAACATTCAACCAGATTAAATATTTAACCAATTCCCAAGTCATTGGCCGATTCGCTACGATCAACAGGTGATTCCGAATCAATTTTTCATACAAATTCAAAATTGATTTTCTGAACGCACGGACATACCAAGATTTTTTTTTATAGAAACCTTCAAAATACAACTTTTTATATGTATATCATACAAATATGCTATTATTTTCATTTGAAGCATAAATTCAAGACGTTCATAGACTTCATTCAAATATATAGTTTTTAATTATTTTAACCATAGAGTTTCTATGGACTCTTGGCTACGGTTCGAACAACCGACGTGAAACCTTCACAGAAATTGTCTCAACCAACTAAAAATTAATTTCCTTGTGATTGCAGACTGAAAATGGTGCAACAAGATTTAACCTAGAACGTCAGTCAAGATGTGGACGATTCAGAATGGAACCGTGCTGATGTCCCCTTAATTGGGACATCCTCCGTTAGTCTGAGTCTCTCCACTCGTGTGCGATGCGGACCCTGCCCGAAGCTTAATTCGTAATTATATCGCGCATTCACGATAATACACCAGCGGAGTGACCCCAGTGATTTTCTTATATTACAAATTGAAAGTGAGGTTCTAGTCAACGTTGTGGTTGTGTTTTTTGCATCGCATACGTATTATAAGTATAGATTTGCGAGTCGAATAGTCGATCCGCGTCCAGGTGATGCCCTCGCACAGTAACGCCGCGTCGCAGGCTCACGGAGACAACATGTTGTCCGCCGTGGTCGAAGAGGAGGCAGACCTTTACGAAGCGTTTCCGCCGCATGTGGATCCGAGCGGGATCACTATATTGTCGGAGAGTCCGCCAGGTATTAATTTTTTGATTGTTTATCGTTTTATGTGATTGTAGATTATCGTTTTGTGTGTAATGATTGGAAAAAAATGTTTTCATACATATTTTCCTTGTATGTTTTTATTGTATAGGTGGTCCGAAGGTCTAGGATATGTTTTGAAAAGGTTGTGATGTTTGGAAAATTTTAAATCAAATATTTCTTAGTCTAAAGTATTATTAAGTTAGACTAGAGTTTTTTTGATATTTCTTGTTTAAAAAAAGAAGTAATTTTTTTAAAGCCCTTTTGATTGATTTATCATATATGCAGATTTCTAACCGATTTTCAAAATTAGGTACAAAAACGAAACCGAAAGACAAAATTTTAATATAATATATTAATATATTTTTTTAAGATTTGAAATGTTCCAAATAACATTACCTAACACCTCTTCAAAATTTTCCTAGAGCTTTGAACCACTCGGTATAATCATGAAAAGTTGATTGATCGAACATTTTCACAATGTAAAAAAAATTTTCAGCACCTTAAGCATTCTGAATATATACTTTCACATGCAAAGACATTGTCTATTTTAATATCGATTGGTTGAATTAAACCATTAACTGATACATTATGCATGCCGGTAACCGTGACACGGCAGTGCCGGAGTAAAAGATCAGAATTGATTTACATAGGAAATTTTCAAATTTCTTTTGATGCGATTTAGCATATGAATCGACGAATTTGTACTTGAAGTGTCTTTTGGCAACATTCAGCTACAAAACCGTGAAAATCGCCACCTTTTCAGCGGATTCAAATTATGCCAATCACAATTTTCGACGGTTCTCTGGTCGATTGTTCGTATTTCTTTTGAAGAATGCCTAATATGCATGTATGTACGAGAGATGAATTACTATTGGCTACTATTTAAATGGTCAGAATTTTTATCCCATTCATCAGAATTTAGTTGACATGGGTCAGAATTTTAATCGTGATATGGTCAGAATTTTAATCAAAAAGGTCAGAATTTTAATCAAAAAGGTCAGAATGAATATTGAATGATCAGAATTTTAACTGGGTTTGTCAGAATTTATATTAAATGGTCAGAATAACATTAAGAACCCTAACTTAACCTAACCTATTCTGATCGTTTCGTTATTAAATTCCGACCATTTATTATTTTATTCTGACAATTCACCATTTTATTCTGACCGTTTTTGATTAAAATTCTGACCATTTAATTTTTCGCCATTACTATTTGGTGTAAATTATGATATTTTGTGTTTTCAGAAAAGTTTTCGATCGATTTAAGATAAAAGTTGTTCTATGAACGATGATAATTCAATGGTGCTGAAATAGATTTATCAATTTTATCTTGTTTCCGAGAACTAAACAATAACATAGTATACGTTTGTTATTAGAAGTATCGAATTTTTCTGATTGTTCGAATTGAATATATGAAAATGAAAATTGTCGGCTTTGAATCATCTATTTGTCGATTCTTACGAGAAAATTATCTTATCTCCGCATTTTTAAAATTGTCGTATCGCGATTAAGTCTCATTGTATAATATTCAAATTTTTTTCATTTTCAACAGATTTTTCCTTTTACAATCGGTATGAAAATTTATCGTTCACAACTTACAATAAGATTAGTGATACGACGAAACGATCAAATGCACATTTCAAATAAATCTGCGTTTAGCACATTGTAAATATTTGTCGAATATGCACAATGGCTTATTAATAAATTCTCGCGAGTTTTTCGTCCGAAAGCAAACAATTAGTATATCCTATGCACACTTCGAGCTATATTTATAACTTTGAACAAACATACAAGTTAAGGTTTGAAAATTCAAATAGCATTCGATGCACTTTGCATTTACTCGCGTTTCGATCTTCAAGGAGTTGGCTCTCGTTCAATCTACAAAGCGACTTCAAAGAAAAAATCGATCCATGGGTCCAAATTTTTATAAATCTGTGGTAATTTCAGTACGTGGTACGTATATAGAATATTTATTTCGTTAATTAAATATTCGATATGTATATGTCACAGTTTAAGTGTTTACTTTTGTTTATTTATACCCATACTAGTTTGGGTATACCCAAACTATCGATTTTAGTTTGAATGTCAACTGTCAAATTTTACCTACATATTGCGTTTCAACTAAAAACAGACGTCATTAATATCATGCTTGGGTTACGTCGGGTTAGCTTTTTAGCTTGAGTTGTGAAAAAGCGTTCAAAACAAACTCTCGAAGTTCAAACTGACACGACGGGTAGACACTATGCGTATTTCTCGATTGACCTACCAATTTCCACCTTATTGATATTTAGCATAAGAGCATTATCTGATTGCAAACAACTTAAATTATCGTACCACACCAACAATTAGACTAGAACGTTTAAAAGGTGAATAAACAAACTAGTTTGTTCGTGCACAAACGAAGTGGACACTCAAACTGTAACATATAAATTTATTGACTCTTTTCATCAGATAAATCGGGATAAATTTATATAAATTCTATTAAATAAATATTCAGTTTATACTTTTTATTATGCATATTATATTAAAATTATTATTTGATTGTCGTTTGGTGGTCTTTTGGATCGGTCGAAAATACGCGGGATTGTTATTGTTTTTGATGTTATCTAAAAAAGAAGTTTAGTGCTAATTAATGTGTGTATTTATAATCAGAAAATAGATCTGGAATATTGGAATGATTCCGTTGGAAAATCAGACGTTTGATCGATTCACATAAACAAGACAACTCAAGCAGTTGTCTGTTTGGAAAAGGTGTGAATGACGTTTGTTGATCGTTGCTGACACTCAAGAACATCTTTTTTCCGACATAATTCATTAGAAATCGAAAAAAAAAATCATTTTCAACCACATCAATATAGCCTACATCATTTTTCTAACAATTTTCATCGGAAAAATTGAAAAACAGCGAACGTTTCCGATTCGCTTTTCCGAGAGGCGTCCTCTATTGAATAGTTGTTTCGCGTTTTATTGTTTTTCCGCACAACAATATATTATTTACGTCTCAACGACATCTTTGTCGTTTCCGAGACGTCTCAACGATTGTTTTGTTGTATTTTTTTTTTTCGCTTTGAGCATTGTTGAAATTGTAATGCGAGTCGGCGTCGCGGAAAATTATTCAGAAATTCGCAATGTCGTTTCTTCAGCTGCAAAGTGCGTCAGACGCGTAATTTTCAGCATATTTGCAGACGCATTCGAGAAAGTCTCGGGTTTGTAATATGTCGTGTTATGGTTTTCTGGACTTGTGATGTCGTTTTTGATGGTTTAATGGAGTATTTTTGCCAGTTGGAGTAAATTTTTTAATGCTGTTATGGCTGAAACGTGTCAATTTGTTATATGGTGGAAATTTTATGATGCACTGAGATAAGTGGACGTCTGTTCGCTTATCTCGGTACATCAATGAGTTGTTATAAAATGTGAATTTGAATTATTGTTTGTTTTAGCGTTTTCGGAGTATTCAAGTATTTGATTTGCACCGATATATTTTGAAATCGATCGATGTTTTCGTTGATAATTTTTTTTTTCAAATTGGAATATAATCTATCGAAAATTTGATGGATATGTTAATTTTAATACATAAACGATTTTTTTTATTTAGAAAATAGTATTTTTCGTTTAAAATTATAATTTTTTCATAATTAAACGCATTATTAGATTCAGGAAACTACTCGAGTTAAGGTTACTGACCATTTATATTTGATTCAACTAGAGTGTGTGGAAGTGATAACCATTCCATTGTAATTATATTTTTCAATGTAAAATAGAATGTTTTTATTTAGAAAATATTTACATATTGTGTAATCATAAGTGGAATCATTAGGTTTGCGAATGGCTGAAAAAATTATCATTTTAGATTTTAGTACTAATTTCTAAATGTTTCGATTGCAATTTAAAGCTAATCTAATCAAGGTTTTTTTTTTTAATATTTATCATAGATTTTCTTGGAACAAGCATTATACAATTTGTTAAAGATAAACGATTTCATCGAATACGATGAATAATTTTGTAATCGATTTTCACAATGCAAATTAGTAATAAATTTGATATAGTTTCACCAATAATATTTATCGAACCGTAAACATCTATTTAATTAATTTTTCATAGAAAATATCACGAACTCGATCAACAATTCGAACCAATGTTATCTTGGCATAACATCACACGTCATCGCAAAATTACAAATTAAATGCTGGGGGATCACCAATACGTCATAAAGACACGACAAACATATTTATATTTATACTCTATCATACATTGAATACATATTTAAATGCAAGTAGATGTCGCTGCAATTAAAGAATTGTATTTGTAATATTTCGATACTTTTTAAAAATCTCATTTCGAAAAATATTGTAGATGTCTAATATTTGAATATGTGACGAGAATTGAGATGTGTTGAATCATCTAGCGATTTAAATTATTGCTTCAAATATTTTTTTTTAATTCGTCATAAATATGTCATAATAAAATTATATTCATCTACACGTGCCATAATTTTATTATTCATATTTCATAGTAATATAAAATTTTGTTCTAAATCGTAGTGCATAATTTTTTCTATCCATTTGTCTTTCGGGCCAATCACATAACACTAACATTCGAATTCAACGTTGATACAATAAATTAACACTCGTACATATTTACATAGACCTTATTTTTTATATAAAAATTTAAATCATTGCTCTAAATACAATCGTGATTTTTATATGTAGTTTTTTTCGTTCATCGATCTTTCAATTTGGCTCAAACTCGCGATATTGATAAATTGATAAAATAAAATACACTCTTTCAGTTACATAGATCATAATTTAATTAATATTTTTTTTAGATAAACTCAAATCTTTTCTATTATATATATAGCGTTTTTTTACCGTTGGTTATTCGAATTGGTTCAACTCGACGGCATTGAAACTCAAATTCAACATTGATTCAACGAAATGACATTCGTCCATATATACAACATAACAAGCGATACAAATTATCGATTTAAATATAATCACAGTTCATAACAATGATCATATGAATTGGCTCAACCCCGCTACATCACTCGAACTCAACACGTTAAAATAAAATTCATCCAATTATATAAATTGACCACAATTTCATTAGTATTTTATATAGATGTTTAGTTTTGTCCATGAACGAAGCAAAGAATCTTGTTTGTTTATGAAATTTAACAACGTCTGGTGGTGCATAGGTGCCGTATAGCGTAGGTGTATTATTTATAGTCTTAGGTCAAATATGACAGTTGACGTGTCTTATGGAGGTGTTAAAATTTCCTTGGCACGCTTGATACTTGGTAAGAATTATTTGAAAATATTGGCCATTCTTGTAAAACAAGTCAACTGTCATATTTTATAAAAGACCTTAAATGATTATAGCCGTTATATTTTAACGTTATACAGGTTAAATTGGAACGATAAGTCGAGAGCCTCAGCATACAAACAAACACAGACATCTGATTATATACATGTATAGGGGATCCTAATATTTTTTCCACTACGTAATAATCGACGTATTGCATAAGCCGATAGAGACGCTTTCCCAACGAACATGCAGCCAATCGACACTTTTTTACAAATTTGAACGAATATATGCCGTATTCACTATTACATAAATCAATAGACACGTATATTCCGTTCACTTTTTCTACAATTTTATTATTTTATTTCATAAGCATGATATTATAGACGTTAAGTGTATATACATAAAGATCATATTAGAATAATTTTCAATAATTTTATAGACGCCAAAAAATAATCGTATCGACGCTTCGTTTTTAAGCCGCGAACGTCATCGAACGACATACTAACTGACGAACGAACACACGGACTCACAAATCCGCTATTACATATAGGGGACTAGTAAATAGGCCCGATGTTAGTAACATTGGCTGTGGATTTGTTAAGAAACGGAAAACGATTAAATGTGAAAACCCGATTGTGTGAACCCGAAATGTTCACCCGATTTGAATATTTAATTAATAAAATCAAAATAGTTCATTTGTTATTTGTTTGTGACATATAGGCAAAGCCAGA
>JAOXNN020236866.1:0-11225 GCA_028571205.2 Hydropsyche betteni
TGGGACTTATCAATATTTTAAATATTGAATTGTAACTATAAATCATAATTCAATATTTAAAAATGATACATATAATATAAAAGATAAGATATTCTATTACGATGGAAATATTTATTTAGGTGTAAACGACATAGATGATATAAATTTAGTAAAAGCAAATTCTATAGTTGTTTCAAATTTGTATGAATTAAAATATAAATTAATCGATTTCAAATTTGAAACAACATTTTTTACTATTTGTAATTTAGAAAAGTGTTTGGTTTTATTACAAAAAAATTCATTATTTTCTAAATCTTGTACAGATAATTTTAAGCAACAGCGAGATTTTATTTTTACATCTGTTTACATATTAAATTTATTAATAAAAGATGACAACTTTGAAGAAGCGCAAAGGATTTTAGAAAATTTAGAATCATGTAATACTTTATGTAAAGATGTTACATTAACAAATAATGATTGTAATTGTAATAGATAAAATGGATATGTTAATAGAAAAATTATATAGTGTATATCTTAGAGAATTACATCTATTAAACATAGGTTATTCATTTAATAAGGAATCATTATCTATAATGTGAGATTTAATAAATGCAATTGATCTAATTGAAAATAAAAATTTATCAAAGTCGGAAATTTTAAAATTAATAAATTATTATGGGTAGAGATACAATAGTAACACGTGATTATTCAGAATCACATATATATAGAGGAACTTCATTTCGATATACAGGTGAGTGAAGTCCTACCACTCGTTATTTTAATGATGAATACACAATTGATTTTGTATCTTACAATGGTACAATGTACTCATGTGTTCAATCAAGCTTAGGAGAACATCCTACTAATGTTACATATTGAAAATATGTAATGAGTGGACAAGTTGGTCCAAAAGGAGAAATAGGTACATCATTTATCCCTACTGTGTCTAATGAAGGAGAACTAACTTGAAATAATAACGCTGGTTTAGATAATCCTGATCCAGTAAATATCAGGGGTCCGCAAGGTCCACAAGGTATTCAGGGTAATCCAGGAAATAAAGGAAATCAAGGTGTAAAAGGAGACAAAGGTGATAAAGGTGATAGAGGTTTAAATTTAGAATATTTATGAGATTCAGATAATGGATTATTAGGTGTTCGACAAGAAGGTGAAGTTGAATTTACATTTGTTGGATTAGAAGGTCCAAAGGGAGATAAAGGGGATAAAGGAGCCACTGGTGCTAAAGGTAGTAAAGGTGATACTGGACCAATGGGACCTATTGGTTTAACTGGGCCAAGTATTAATTTAAGAACTGTAAATATTGATGGTGAAGATATCTTAGAATCTTCTTATGATGGAATAGTATGAGATAGGGTTTTTAATTTAGAATTATTACGAGGTGAATCTGGTAAAAATATAAATCTGTTTAAAGAAGGAGACTTGATTAAATGAAAATATGAAGGCGAGTCTGCAAGTTCTATTCTGTTAAATATATATGATTTAAAAGGAGAAAAAGGAGATTCTATAGGCAGAACTTATGTTGGAGATGATGGATATTTATATGTTCAATTAAGTAGTGAAACCAATCCTCGTCGAGTCGGATATGTTCGAGGTGATAAAGGTAAGGATGGCAGACAAGTTGTATTGCGTATAGATAATGCCCCATATTTAGATGAGGGTGAGTCTGGAACAGGCACACATTTACAATGAAAATATGCTGGTGACGAATATAAATTATGACATAATTTAATTCAAATTAATGAATTATTTGAAATAGCAATAGCAGGTTTAAGATGATTAAAATATGAAAACGTTGAGCACGATGAAGGATATGTTGATGGTGGAGTACTACTTAATGTTGGTGTGATGACTAAGTATGAAAGAATCAAACTTGTAAATTGTAAAGTAAAAGTTGAAAATGGAACTATTATTGAAATAGAAGAGTTAGAAGTTGTTTCGTATATTGATATTCCTGTAAAAAATGTTATAAAAAGTATAGAATTTAATGAAGAAACAATGGAGTTGGTATTTACATTTATCAATGATCTTGAAATTAAAATTGATACTACAAAATTTTATAGAGAAGGTAATGGTATTAAATTTGTTGATGGAAATAAAATTACAATTAATATTGATACTGATTCAGAAGAATATAATAACATTCCATTCTTATCAGTAAGTGGTGATGGTTTAAAAATTAATGGTATTTTAGATAAAACTGTTAAAAATTGTAATTACGATAATATTAATTCAAAATTAGTATTGACTTTATGTAATGATAATGTAATTGATATTCCGTTACCAATTAATGATATAATATCTGATTTAAATGATGAAATAGAAAGGGCGACTGATGCAGAAGAAGCGTTAGATCTTAAAATAAATACTGAGGTAACACGAGCAACTACTGCCGAAACAATACTAACTAACAATCTAAATACAGAAATAGAAAGATCTACTGATGCAGATGAATTATTAACTACTAACTTAAATGCGGAAATATCTAGAGCAAAAGTAGAAGAAGCTAAATTAGAAGTTAAGAAGCAAAATCAATTAGTTGCTGGTAATGAAAAGGTGGTATTGACTGAACAACCCGATGGTACTGTAAAGTTAGAAGTAATTCATGATGTAAAATTATTTGAAATAGTTACAGAATTACCAACAGTTGGAGAATCTAATCTTATTTATTTAGTACCTAAAGTAATAGATACTGATAATGTACTTGAGGAATGGATTTGAATTAATGATGATTGGGAATATTTAGGACTAAGTTCAACCACAACATCATTGGTCGATTATTATAATAAAAGTGTTGTTGATGCTAAATTAGCAACTAAAGCAAATCAACTTGATTTGACAAGTCATACATCTGATATAAATAATCCCCATACTGTAACTAAGTCTCAAGTTGGATTAGGTAACGTTGACAATACATCTGATGTAAATAAGCCTATTAGTACGGCAACTCAAACAGAGTTGGATAAAAAAGCCGATAAAACTACTTTATCTGATTATTATAAAAAAACAGAAACTTATAGTAGAGTCGAGGTTGATAAATTATTACATAATCATTGAATACAAGTTACTTATACAGAATTAGTTGATTTGAAAAATACAGGTAAATTAGAGCCTAATAAAACTTATGTTATTTTAAATTATCAAACTATATATAAAGAAAATAATGTTATATTAGGTACTGACGCTTCATTATATCCATCTGCTAAATATACGTTATGTATTACTGCTATAAATAATACAACATTAGATCCTAATGTTGTAATTCTTGAGAAACCAAAATGGGAAGTGTTATATAATATTAATCATGTTATTCCTGAAGATTTAGGAGTTATTGAATATTTAAAAGACGAGAATGGTAATTCAGCCAATTGAGATTTTTATAATAAAAGAACTTATTTAACCAGATTACAATTAAAATCTGATATAGGAACTGCTCCATATAAACCTACATTAAATGCTGGAATAACTGGAGTATATTGTCATACTTTTTGCACGATTAGTCCTACTGGAGTTTCTACAAGTTTATTAACTAATACGACAAGGGTTCATAATAATTCTTTATCCGATAAATCAACACGATATAATAATGGAAAAATTATAATAATTGGACCTGATAATAATACTCAAATCAGAAATAATACTATTAAATTATTAAGTGGAGTAAATATAATGTATGGATATCGAATTCAAAGTAATGATATACAATATATGGAAACATCTTCATTATTTTCGTATTGGTTGAGAAGAAATTATTTTAATAGTTTAATTAACAGCGAAATTTTAGTAAAAGAATGTTTTAATAATGATGTAATAACTTTAGAAAATAGTAAGGTGCAGTCATTGGATACAGGTATTGATATTCATTTTAATAGTAATAATATTACTTTATTTGTTAGTTCTATACTAAGAGGAGTCGAATATTGTAAGTTAAACGAAGTTAATGGTGTAACCTTAACTAATACCATGCTTAGGAACGTTTCGTCTAATATTATTAATAGTACATCAGTTAATTTATTAGCATCAGTTGATTATAAAGATGTATTAGAAGACGCAAATATTCCTGTTATAATTAATACTAATATATTGCAATATACAGATCCTGATAGACTAACAGAACAAATAATAAAAATTGTATAAATTAATTTAAGTACTATATAGAATAAATATTTCTATATAGTACTTAAATTATAAATTATTTTAAGAATAGTATGAAAAAAATAGTAACAACATCACTATCAATACGACTAATTGATGACAATTATGATACATTTAAAGTATATGGTAAGGGATCTTTGACGTTTAAAATTTCAGATGATGCTGTATATTTTTATAATATCGGTGACATCAAACAATTGTATGAAATATTTAGCATAAGTCTTCCTATAGATATAGATGGAGTTGAATATAGCACAATCGAGGATGTAATAGAGATATTATCAAATTTTTTTAAGGGTGGCGGGTCATCCTCAACAACCCCAAATTTGCAAGAAGTCACAAATACCGGAAGTATCACTAATAGAAATATTACAATTCCAGATGCTACATCAGATAATCATGCTGTAACTAAACGTCAATTAAATACAAAATTAGATAGTAAACCTGATGGTGAAGAATTTCTAATAGATGAGGAGACTGGTAAAATAAATGATATTTATTTAGATATTAAAAATAATGGTACAACGGATGATATAAAATTAGTTAAAGAATTTAAACTTGTTGGAACATCATTAGGAGCAATGAATGATGGTGAAAGTTTACCTATAGGAACAAAATTGACAATTTTATTAGATAAGATCAGTAGTAAGCTTATACCTCCAATTTATACTCAACCTGTTTTAAGTTTATCAGGTTCTAATCCAACAAGTGTTGAAATTGGAACAAGATTATCTCCGAGATTAACTCCAAATTGAAATCAAAACGATGCAGGATTAATTTCAAATTATAAATTAAATCAAGGTGGAGTAGAGATATTTACTTCAAGTACAGCAGATGTTTATAATAGTTCTGAAATACAATTAATTGCTAATATTACATATAATGCTATAGCAACATATGGTCAAGGTCCCATTAAGAATGATAATTTTGGTAATCCTTATCCTATTGGACAAATACAAGCAGGAACTAAGTCCAGTGGTAATGTAACATATTCAGTATTTAGAAATGCATTTTATGGAATAAGTTCAATAGCTAGTCCAGTCGAATTAACTACTTCTGCTGAAATTAGAGCATTAAGTGGTATAAGAAATAATCCAGCAAATGGGAGTAATTTTACAATAAATGTCCCAATTGGAACAACGATTATAACAGTTGCTTATCCAGGTAATTTACGTAATTTAACAAATGTTATGTCAAGTTCATTAAGTATGGATATTAAAGATGCATTTACATTATCAAATATATTAGTTGAAGGTGCCAATGGATATACAGGAATAAGTTATAAAATTTATACATATATTCCAGCTATACCATTTGGATCTGCTGATACATTAACTATAACAATATAATATGGCAAAAGTAAGTACGCCTTTACAATATCAAAGGCTATATGAAGGGGCATTGGATCCCACTGACATACATGATAATTTAAGTGCTGCAACAGCTTATGCTTTGACACCTACTGCTTATGTTGGTCAAATATTAGGAGTTAAAAATGAAACAAATACTCCTGACATATATATAATAAATGAAGATAAAACAATATCATTAGCTGGTGGTTCAGGTGGTATTGAAGAAGCTCCGGCAACTGGAATACATGCTCGTGGTAATGAGGAATGGCATGAACTAAGTGATTTGGCTACAATTGATGTTCCAAAAAATGGAAAAGTATATGGAATTAAAGATGGAGTTGCTGAAGAAATTGAAAGTGAAGTGTTGCCAGATGGAGCAGATACAAATTCAGTACTTGGATTTAATGGTACAACAAAACAGCCAGAGTGAGTACCTCCTTATATTCTTGCAAATCGATTGCCAGCAGCAAGTCCAACTCAATGGGGAGTTTTACGAATGGATTTAGCTAAAATAGCAACTTTAGACGAAACTGGTAAAATTCCAGCATCACAGTTACCATCATATGTAGATGATATTTTAGAATTTGCTGATTTTGCAAGTTTTCCTGTTACTGGAGAGGATGGCAAGATTTACATAGATGTTGATAAAAATATAGCTTATCGATGAGGCGGTTCAGTTTATGTACCAATAACATCACCAGTTGTATTAGGTGAGACAGCAAGTTCGGCTTATAGAGGAGATCGTGGTAAAATAGCATACGATCATAGTCAAGTTGTTACAGGTAATCCGCATAATACTACAAAAACAGATTTAGGATTAGGTAATGTAGATAATACTTCCGATGCAAATAAACCAGTTAGTACTGCAGCCCAAACAGAGTTAGATAAAAAACAAAATGCAAAACCAAATGGGACATTACCACTAATTGATGCAACAAATAAAATAGATAAACAATACTTACCATCAATTATTGGTGATTCTGTGGAATCTGTAAATGGGGTTCTTCCAGATGTCACTAAAAATATTCAACTCGAAGCAAACGATTTAGACGCGTATACTAAAGATGAAACTAATGCACTTATTGATGGCGAATTAAGTTTCGAATATATTCCAAACATATCAACAGTTCCGACTCAAACATGGTCACAACTTAATAGTACATATAATGCATCTGATCAAGCTTTTGTTCAAGTTGGTAATTACGTATATACCTATGGTGGAAAACAGGTGACAACTAATACTTTATATCTTACAAGAATTTATAAAGTAGACCTTAGAACTGGTGTCTACGAAGAGTTTGCCAATTTAGGTTACTATACGAGTTGGGCTACGATGATACATTTCAACGGAGATTTATACATATTTGGTGGTAGGGATGAAAGTATTTCGCCAATTATATATAGTAAGAAAGTTGTAAAAGTTAATCTTGCTACAAAAGTTATTACTAAATTGGCAGACTTGCCTATAAGTAAAGCGGGTATTGTTAGTTGGGTATATGATAATAAGATTTACCTGTTAGGTGGTAGTTTCTCTATTGACGATGTAGCTACAGCAACTAATACAATACTAATATATGATCCAGTTTCGAATACGTACGATCTATCGTCACCAACAATGCCACATCTTATCGCTTGGAGTAGACCTGTTAAAATAGATGATTCGAATATTTATTTAGTATCTAATTATAAGTCAGATGCTTCATTGTTTAATGCATTTTATAAATTCGACTTTACAAATCTTACATTAACTAGATTAGAAGATATGCCATCTAGTAATTATTTAGGATTGATTTATAACGGCAGGTTCGGATTAACTGTATATAGTGGATACAATCTTGCTAATACATTGCATTATAACTATGCATCGAAAAAATGGTATTCACATGCTAATTACCCATATAATGGGCATTATGGGGCATACGGTCAATTAAAAAACAAAATAGTTGGTATATCAGGTCGAACGACAGCAAATATTAAAACTTTGATTGGCGTTTGGACACAACAAATCTGTGATGACAATATAATTGCATACTTAAAACCTGGTGAAACAATTTACTGTCCAAATACATTGATATTCAGTGATATAACAGGAGAAATACCATTTGGTACTGAATATACAGCAACTGTTGATGAACGTATTCATATGCTTGAATGGGCGACATTAGGTGTTGGTAGTTGGGTTCGTCGAGCACCATCTGGTGGAGGTGGTTCAGTAAATTCTGTTAACGGTGTATTACCAGATGCAAGTAAGAATGTTCAGTTAGAAGCAGTACATCTCAATGTCTATACAAAACCTGAAACTGAATCACTTATAGACGGAGAGTTAAACTTTGCATATCTAAAACCTCTAACACAATATTCTGCAAAAGTTTTACCTGGAACAACACATATGACTGCTGCAGGATTATGTACAGTTGGTCATAAATTATATGTATTTTGTGGATACGATAGTGGAATCACCGATTATTGTTACACTGTTAATCTGATAACTAATCAGATAGATCAAATTGCTAATTTTCCATTTAAGCATTACAACGGATCGTGCGTCTATGATGGACGATATATTTACATATTTGGCGGAAGTAATGGGACAAATACATATGGTACGTTTAACAATGTTACCAGATATGATCCTGTAGATGATACATATTTAGCAATGTTACCATTATCTAAACCTATTGCTAATGGTGCTGTTGCTTATTACAAATCTAAAATTATTTCAATCGGTGGTATATCTAATTCACTTAATGGTACTACGCCACTTAATTCAATAACTGAACATGACCCATTGACTGGTATCTCAAGTACTTGGTCAGAAACATTACCTATTGGAATATCAATGATAAGTTTTGTGCAAAAACATAACATCGTATATTTATTCGGTGGGTATAACGGTGCGGGTGCGATTGCAGAATCATATTCAGTAAATTTAGATACTCATGAAATAAAGGTATTGACATCAGTACCAACAAGTACATATGGTGGTGCGATATATGCAAGTGGTGATTATATTTATCTTATCTCTGGTATATCGATTTCAACCTCTACTAACAGAGTATTTAGATATTCTATTACAAAAAATAATTGGACGGAGATACAAATAGAAGGATTGACAAAAACAGTAAATCCAATATTTGGCCAGTATGGTAATAAACTATATATTGCTGGCGGTGCAGATTCGGTGTATTACACCGCACGTCAGGAGATACTTATAAATGATAATAATGTTATTGCCTATCTCAGATCAGGTGATAAAATTTACTCTCCAGATAGTATTTTGAAAACAGAGACTACAACAATTGATGCTGGTACAGAGTTTACAGCAACAAAAGATGAACGAATTACTCCTGGTTCAGATATTATTAGTGGTTGGATACGACGCACACAATCTAAACCTAATTCTGAAATTTTAGCAAAAAACATAGTTTATGATATACCAAATAAAAAAATAGTAATTACATTTGGTAAATTAAATAAATTACCTTTTTCATTTTGATTTGGAGCTAATATGGTTGAAAATGGAATTAATAGAGTTATGAATATAGAAAATTTCTTCCCTTTAGCACCTGGTACAATAAGTAAAATTGGATGAGCAACACAAGAAAAACATAATGCTGTTGTAGATGCTTCTGTTACTACTAGATCTAAAAAGATTGAATATAAATATATAGATGATACAAAAAGTGAAATTATAATATATGATATTTCATCTGATATTACAACAATGTCAAATATGGAATGTCGTTTAGTTGAATATCAAAACATTTAAAAATATGATAACAAAAGACGGAAATATATCAGTATGGAGGGGAGAGTCAACCCCTCCTACAATATATCATCAATGAATAAAAGAAGATAATAGTGGGAACTTTATTGGTAATTATATATATAATGGTACTGATTGGGTGAGTGTAGGCGGATCGTCAGGAATAGAAATCGAAGATGTTTTATATTCAGATTTAGTTACTAAAGTCAATACTTCTAAATTATCACCAGCAAAGTGATATAAAATAACTGATTATAGAACAATATATAAACAACCAGAAAGTAATTTAGTAATGGGACGGGTTGGAGATCCTTGTGTTAGTATAAATGAGCCTTTGATTGTTGTAGCCACTTCTATTAATACATTAGATTGTAAAGCATTTTCACCATTACATCCAAAAGATGAAATTTGGTATCATTTAAAAAATGATACCTATAATTGGGCTACTCCAGAAGGTAAAGGTGTGATTTATAGGAGAATAGATGCTAATAATAATGATATTCCTCACGATACTAAAAATATTAGATTTCGTAGATGATTTTTAGATTATGAAAGTTTATCTCAATGAAATACAACAAGTACTTATACTAAAAATAATATTGTAAGAAATGGTGGTACTGCCAATTATACAATATATTATGCTAAACAGGATGTTCCTGCAAATAACAATCCTACTACAAGTAATTCTATTTATTGAGGAGTGAAATTTGAAAATGTAAATATAATTGCTTGGTCTTTTAATGATTTAGAATTTAATAGTATACCTATAAAAACAACTTTTAAAGATTATTATACCTTTGATAATAATGGCAATTCTTCATTAACTCCATATGTATATAATAATACCTTTAATACTAATAAAGGGACATTAAATTCAGTATTTATCGGAAATAGCTTCAATTCCAATACTATCGGAAATAGCTTCTATTCCAATACTATCAGAAATGACTTTTATTCCAATACTATCGGAAATAGCTTCAATTACAATACTATCGGAAATGACTTTTATTCCAATACTATCGGAAATGGCTTCAATTCCAATACTATCGGAAATAGCTTCTATTCCAATACTATCGGAAATGGCTTCAATTACAATACTATCGGAAATGGCTTCAATTCCAATACTATCGGAAATAGCTTCAATTCCAATACTATCGGAAATAGCTTCAATTCCAATACTATCGGAAATAGCTTCAATTACAATACTATCGGAAATAGCTTCTATTCCAATACTATCGGAAATGGCTTCAATTCCAATACTATCGGAAATAGCTTCAATTCCAATACTATTAAAGATCGTATAACTTATAAAAACATGGTGTCATATACAGAATTATACTCTAAAGATTATAATCATACTATTGAAATAAAATCAAACTCCACCGTTTTAGCATGATGGTTTAATTCGAGTAATGTAATACAAACATTAAATATAATATAATATGAAAGTAACAATTAATATTAATGAGACAAATGATATAATTGCATTTGCTGATGAACTTGGAAACAAAGATTGAGATTTAACAGTTTATGAAATCTCTAAAGAAGATTATGATAAATTTTGTAAAAATGAAGCATCTGCAAAATTAATAAATAATAAAATAGTTTTTTTCAAATAAATCAAAGAAATAGAATAAAATAATATATAAAATAATATATGAATGATATATTAAATAATTCACATACTATCGGAATTGGGTCTCGTAATTTAGTACTTAAAACATTAGGTCGAGTTTATATACAGACCCAAGATCGATTTTATGAATTTAATTTTAGAGAAAATCAAAATAGTCAAAGTAACTCTGAATTAATTGATAATCCAAATTTTATAATTATTGATACAGAAGATGATTTAAACACAATAGACTATCCTGGAGATAATAAGTTGATATTAACATTAGATGGATTCATCTATTTAACAATAAATGGTGAGTATATAAAATGAGAATTGGATTTAC
>JAOXNN020236874.1:0-11224 GCA_028571205.2 Hydropsyche betteni
GATTACCAATTATCTACTTACACCTTTGCTATGTCTCTTCATACCCGTCAAGACAGACATGATAAGCATCTTGAGTCCGAGAACGGCACAGTAAAAATATAATGTATTGTAGACATCTTGGGAAGTCGCTGGGATACTCATTTTGAAAGCTTGGTTGGTTATTTTTAAAGTTGACTGTAATGTGGCGTGGCGTGTGCACAGAGGCTAACTGGTTGAATTTACTCCAATGATGAGCTATTAGTATGAGTTGTGCAAAATCATGACACAGCCTATCAGCGATGAGCCTATGTATGTATGTATGTATGAGATAACATTTAGGTAATTATCTGTATAATCTCAAATTAAGATAATTTTGGTGAAAAAAATACTTTGAGTTTTGGTAGATGTGTTTGTGATATGATTCGTGTTTGCTGTGTTGTTAATTTTCAAATTAATAAAATGTTTAAGAAATTTCTGCTGATTTCGTTATTTTGTTGAATTATTGATTTCATCATACAATTCAATCAATAATGGTATTTTCATGAGTTGAAAATTATGAATTTGGAAAAATAATAAATGACAATATGTTTTTTTATAAAATCAATTTATTTGGGAATAATAATATATATATAATTAATCTACAAGTTTAATTTGTGATACATAAAAAATAAAAAAATAGCATGGCCGTGTCAAATTCACAATTGGCGAAAAATATTGAATTTTCATTAAAAACCATAATAGTTTTTTTCAGATAATTATTAGATTTTTATATAATAATAATTTACATAAGCTATTTTTTTAAATCTAATAATTTCATTGTTATTACTCAAAATTTAAGAAAGTTGTTTGATTATTTTACTTTGAATGAAATAAAAAGATTCATGTTTTCTTTTTAAAAATCAAATTTGACAAAAAATGGCACAGTACAATCTAATTTAAAAGAATATTGGTAGTGTGACGGTCCAAACATCACCCTAGTTCTTATAGTCTTATATAACATAAATTTGAGCACTATGAATATTCACATGCAATAAAATAATTCTGTAAAAGTAATAGCATATAAAATTAACAAAGCAGTATTGATAAAATATGCTTACAATTGTTTTAAGTTCAATAAATGAGATGAAAAATATTTATTTATTTATTTATTACAATAAAATTTTATATCCTTGTGGAATATAAAATTTTTTAAAACGAAAAAAAACTTCAAGTATGATGAAGTAACTTGTTAAAAGCATTATAAGACGATTCCAAGTCAAAAATTAATTGACGGACTTGATTTTCTGTTAATTCATCTGATGCTTGCATTTCATTTAACACATTGAGCCAAGATTGCACCTAAAAAAATTTATACAAAATTAAAAATATGTAATTGCATAAATATTTGAGTTAAAAATGAAAATAAATTACTTTCAACTTTCCTTCGAAATCTTCCGGCAGAATACTAAGCCTGTTCATCGTATCGCATAAATCCCTTAATTCTGGATGTAGATCATCCATAGCTTTTATCTCCAACCGTAGCTTATCCATTAGTGTGATAAACAACTGAAAAATTTTACGATTTTTTACAAAAACAATCATATTTATAAATAATTTAAAGGAAAATAAATTAATATATTACCGATACAATATCAGCAATACATTTACTAGTGTTTCCTTTATCGTCTTTAATCGTTATTGGTCTATCTTCTTTAATTCTTTCAAGTGCCGCAGGACAATCAAGCTACAATACATAATGCAAATATTTGTATCAAATCGAAATATCGATAAAGTGAAAATACCTATCAAAATTTCATTTTACTCACACGAAACTTTTTAACAAACGTATCAATCGTTGGATAATCATCACCTTGCACTTGTTTAAATGCAACCTTGTATTGAACAAGGAGTTTAGAACAAGCAGCCGTGTACTCTTGGGGCGTAACACAATCCCTGATATACGCTTTCTCTAAATTTTGCAACGTACTGATAACAGCATAGAGATCTGCCATATTATTGTGCCTTGAATGAATTGAAAAAATTTAAAGCTTAATTGTTTATGAATGAACGATTTGTGTAAGATAAAACGCATACTTTTCACGTTCTCTGGCATTTCTATATAATTTAACTTCTTCATACAATTCAGGCCTGTTTGATTCTATAAATTTAAATAATTAAATCACATTATTTTTAGATCTGATTCGGACCAAGTAAAGGGTGAATCAGAATTTTCAAGAAGGCTGTATTTTCACTTACCCTGCATCATTATGAGTCACTATTCTTTTCACCAGGTCTATTGTACGCTTTTGACAGATTAGTCTCGTACTGCCAACTGTCAGCTGTCAAACTTGTTTCATACCAATATAAAAAAAAACGTTGGGAACTGGGAATTCTTATAATATTCTTGGGAATATGAATTTGATTCGAAAAAATATATTTAAGATGTGGGAATTTTTGTAAAATTAACTGAACAATAAGCTTATAATAAATAAAATATAAAAAAACCAACTTGTGACGTAAACACAGTAAACCCCCTATATCGTTCAAATGCATTCAAATTCAAATTTTTAATTTTTTTCAAATCCATTTGAAACTTGCAGTTAACACGTAAAATTGTCTAAAAAAAAAATTAAAATTGAAAAACCTTAACTCTATCTTGACGTTATAGAGAGGTTTATTGTATTAATTAAAACGCCTCCCCCCCCCCCAATTAATTTCAGTAAGCGTTATTTAAAACTAATCACTTGATGAAGAAATTGAATAAATAAAACGAATCAATGGTTTTTTAAATTCTTTTATTAATAAAATAAATAATAAATTCATTTTTGAAATCTTATTGTTACTAAATATTTTATTACGAAAATTATCTAATTGATAAATAGCGTTTATTTAATTTATTCTGAATATTTTGCTTGTTTTTTCGTTGAAATCGGCATTCAAGGTTGAAAAATAATGACAGAATCTATTATTTCTCTTGACGTTTGTATCTTGTCTGAGTTTTTCAGAATTGCAAATATTCCTCAAATATGCCATATAATCAGTACTCAGGCTACGTCGGTCCAACAGTGAAGATACAGGCACAAATTCACATAACTGGGAATACACTAGATTTTGTTTCTTACTCCAACTGCAAAATGACCACAAAATTATTATCAATTTTTTTTGTATTATACAAAATTTAATTAATTACCTTTCTTTTTCGAAATCTGCAGAAAACGCTTCATGCAAAGAAACATTACTTGAGCTATTTTGCAAGTGTTCATTACAGGCAATCATTTCACTACAATAATTAGAAGTAAAGTCATCATAATACTCGTCTTGTCTTTCTAATTCTAATAAATTATCTCCAGTATAGCACCACCGAGGAATATAGACACCAGATTCAGAAATATTTTTTTTATACGATTGCAAGTGATCAATGGATGATATCACTTCTAGAGTCTGACACAATGAATCAAAGTCGATATCGTGATTTTTCGATTTTGAATTATTCCGAATAATACAATGAAACTTAGCGATATTCCATGAAATTTCTTGTTTAGGAGACAAATAAATAATATCATTCAATACATCGAATGAACTATTTTCTGCGATATCCATATCAGATTTAGAATCACAAATATCATCTTCTTTAATATTAATATCCCTTGAAGAACTATCTTCATTGTCCGAACAATGAGATATCAAAGTGATGTCTTCGTGAATAGAATTATTTCCAACGCACTTATTGATTGTTGATTCATTTTTCCGGTTTCCCAGAATCCAACACTGCAAATACATGATTGTTTTTCTTATATCTCCTCTGTTAAAATGGACAAGCAATTGAGATAACATTGGATAAATTTTGTTACTTTCCATAAGCATCAATAAATTGAACCATGGAGACACAATATGACCAGATAAAGGATGGAATTTTACGATATTGTGTTCAGATACAAATTTTTTCAGATGGGGGCAGTTGATTTCAGTGGCAACGATTACAACGGGTCTTTTAGAGAAACGAACTATTTGGGACAATGCATTGATGAATCCGTCATCCTCGTCGAAAACAATATCTGCATCTTCGATTAATATAAGTGACATTTTGTCTTTTGTAGGAGATGATGAATTTTCATTTGACGGTTTTGATTTGGCTTTTAATAAACGTTCTTTTTTATTCTTTTTTTGAGTTGAATTATTTTTTTTATTTGAGAAAATGCTTCGTTTATCATCCTTTATTTTATCAGATTTATTTTCAATTTTCACTTTGTGAGACTGCGTAGCTTCTTGGAGTTTCATTAATATTTTTTTTCCAGTACGCTTTGAACTAGCATTGACTTCTATTACGTTAATATTTAGTTCGTTAGCAACGGCATATACTGAACTGGTTTTTCCACTTCCAACTGGACCAGTTAAAACATATGTGTTGTCAATAAATCCTGAAGATTGTCTGCTGTTACTATCCGATGACCAAAATTCACTAGAACTATCCGAGTCCAGCTTTTTTTTCATAGCGCGAGCAGATGAAAGTTCTTGTCCATAATCTTTCCATGACATGAGCCACTTTTTCAATAACTCTATACTTTTGAAATTACCTATTGACTCATTAGACGATAAAGGCTTGTATTTTTCTGTCCAAAGAACAATATCATAATCATTTTTTTCAATGATACTAGTATTTTCAGTTACGTTATTACTTGTTCCTATTATGCAACATTCTTCATCAACATTATTGTCAAATCCATTGTTTTTTAAGTTAATATGTTTTTGTCGCATTTGTTTGAAAAACTTAATAATTGGATACTTTGGATGTATCGTCTTCAATTTTAATAAACCATCTTTCATATTATAAGTTTGAATCTTATTAAAAACATCACTAACAGGTTTATTTTCATTTACTTTTAATGATATAAGATTATTTGAATCCAAAACTTTGTCCGAAACACATTCTTCGTCATAAAATAAGCCATTCACCAAAGAAGGTAGGTTCCAAATGTAAAAATCAGGACTATTTAGATTGGGAATTTGCTTTATGTGAGTCACAATATGAAATATATTGGATTCTAAAACGGGTTCTAATTGAGGAGTTTTACTAGAAGGCTCGAGGGAACTGTACAAAAAATTTTGACGAGCTTTTAATGTTTCATGATCTATAAAAGGTTTAACGGTTCCTTTGGTAAATAACGGGGCCAATTTGATTTTTTTGGATGGTGGATCAGTCTTCGATTTTTTGGATGCTTTTGAAAAGTTTGTTTTTGAATTTGAAGGTGGACTATCGGATAATAGAATAATATTCTCTTTACCATTGTGTTTTAGTGAGGAATTATTCTTTAGCATGACACAGTCATCTTCAGATACATCAGAAGATCCGGAATCAGGAAAAACGAAATCTCTATTTTTAACAATGATTGATCTGTTAATACGCTGAGAGCGACGTAATCGATTTGATCCATTCTCACTAAAATCATTTGATTTTTCAAGATTTTCTCCATTAACAATTTTCATATATTCATTAACATCAGATTTATTGCTATTGTTTTTGTCTAAACACTCATTATCGTTTTTGGAAGAATTTGAAGATGATTTATTTGAAATACATGGTGAATGTACTTTTCTTTTTTTGTCTACAGAGTTTGTTATTCTTTTGGAAATTATTTTGACTTTAATTTGATTAAAAGCTTTATTAGAATCACTACTATCACTAGAATCATTTTTTTGATCAACATTACTCTCTTGGTTTTCTTTCTTTAAGTAACAAAGCAAATTTTCCTTTTTTTTTAAGGAAGGTGATAATTTTTCCAAAAACTCTTCATCGTCCGAAGCAATGATCCTCTTTTTATTGGTTTCTACTTTTTTTTTAACCGATCTAGGAGTGATAATCTTATGTATTTTCGAAACATTTGGTGAACTATTCGGTGTATGTTTATCTTGTTTCTCTTGATTAATTTCATCCGTAGATTTCACAAGCATATTTGTAAATTTGGTCTTTCTCCGTTTCAGCGTTTTCTTAATCATCTCTTCTCGCAAAATGTCTTTCTGTTTATTCAAATTTCTTCCCTTCGCCATGGCCCACTCTTCCAGAATCAATTTACGTTTAATTTTTCTTTCTTTGGAGCCGTCATTTGTATCATTAGGCGAGGCTTGCAATTCTTTTCCGGGAGAATTCGAGCCGATGACTTTACTTCGAGATTTCATCAAGACGTCAAAGGCGTCTTTGGATTTAGAAGTCGAATTGACATCTTCTGAACTTTGACTAGCATTGATGACACTAGGTTTTTCAACTACGTCAGTTACTTTTGTATCAGCCATGATTTAATAATCAATTTACACTTGATGTTTTATATTTTATCAAATGTAGATTTTATACATATTTGTGTTTCAAACAGGTTATACACTCACATAAAATAATCCACTTAATTTCTATAAACACGAGAGAAATTACAACAGGTCAATATGACAAAATCGACACAGTGACAGGCCGTTTGGCGCGCTTAACCTATAATGAGGCCATAAAACGACGTTTAATGGCTATTTGTAGAATTACAAATAAATTTGGGTATATGTAAAAAAAAAATGTGTTTGAGCACATGTAATTCATTCATATCGATTATTTATTAGAACTTTCATTGATATTTAAATTTATTCCATAAATTTTCAAAAATTATTTTAGATATTTTTCAATTAATCTAGAAACTTTTTTGAATCAGAAAAATACACTATAATTCAATTTTTGCTTATTTTTAAATATAAAACATTAATTGAAATATAATTTAAATAAAGATGGGCATGTTAGTTTTTTACCATGTTTATTTTTCAGAAAAGAAAACAATTTTATATACAGTCCTAAATATATATATAATATACATACTTTTTACAAAATTTAATATTTTACTGCAACCAAATTAGTTGCTTCAATTAGATTCATCTAATAAAACTCATCGGAGATATAAGAAAATTTTGTATAAATAAATAATATGACTTTGATGGATTCGAAATTGAAAAATATAAACTTAAGGCTTACATGGATATTTATATTCATACCATTTTCATTACCCGTCACCACCCCAACCTTAATTAAAATGTTGTAAAAAATATGCAAAGTAATATTATTCAAAATTGAGTGGAACATTATAATAATTTGAAACACTGATATCACTTTATATATATATATAAATTAATTTGAAGAAACAGTCTTCGTACACGTGACCCAATATTTCCGAATATATGTAAATTATTAATTATAATATATTTTAATTTAAAAATACGATAGATTAACAAAATTAGTTTTTTTTTCTTCAACAATGTTTTTTTATTGGAAAATGACTACAAATTTTTCTATCTACTGAAAATTGAATACAAAAAAACACATTTAAGGTAAGATAGTAAAAATATACTCAAAATTAACGAGTTAAACTTTTTCATCAAGATCATACAGATAGAGATATAGATAAAGTTTTATCAAAGAAATAAATAAATAAATATTTATATCCAAATCCATATAAGCAAAACAATAAGTGTACAATTTGGTCAATAGTATTTTTATAAAAAGTATTTTTCTATAATTAATTACTGTTGGACAGATAATGCAGTAGAAACTTGAGATTTGTGTCTTCTGTGATCATAATTAACTAATCTTTGCCCAACTAAATATTTGTCATTTTTAATATGTTCGTACAGTTTTTTAAATTGTCTTATTTGAAACACTATCACACAAGCTATCAATGCTGAAAGTAATAAGAATGGATACACTCGTCTGGCTATGAGATTCCTTAATAACGGGCTTGAAACCACTAGTGGAGTAATTCCATGAGCTAATACATATGGAAAAGCAAGTGCCAAGCCAAAGTATGTTATAACTGGTGCAGCCAAATCGCAAAGTATAAATCTGCAAACAAAAGTAAACAATCATTTATAAAACTCGATTCATTTATGAAAAATTGAGTATGTCATAGTCCAAATATATTTCAGTCCATGTATATTTGGGTTGGTCCAAATTGGGGGTTGAGTTGGGTAAGGTCAGGTTAGTTTGGGTTAGGTCAACATGATCTGTGACATATATAAATAAAATCTTACTTTAAATCCATATCTCTTATTCCATCACGATATGCCTTTTCGATCGCTTGTCTCATTGCACAATCGGGTATCATCATTGTAAGAGCGCAAGCAATTTTTGTGTAAAGTACACCTAAAGCCCAATCTTGCCATACGAATAACACAGGAGTTTGATGTAAAGGAACTCTTAACGGTACAACTAAAACTAACTCTAACAGTAATCCGAACAGTAATGGAATAGCTCCAAGTAATGCAGCACAAGCGATCGCAGATCGTATTCCCAATCGACCCCAAACTTGCAATCTACGAATTAACGCAGCACGACCTTGAGGTTCCCATGCAGCAATTAGCGATATACCACGAGCTATTAACCAACACGCGTACGTTCCTAAAAATAAAAGGTTTCATTGAAATAATTAAACTTTGAAAACATAAATGAAAAACTAGATATCCAAAAATACACACCGAAAGCTGCTGTATATAATTCATGAACTCCGTCTGAAAATTTAGGCAACCACAATGCCATTGCACGTCTACCGATCCATACGGGTACAACCTAAAATTGAAAAGAAAAATTATGTCAAACAATCAATATGAATTTTATATAGGAAAATAACAAAATTTTATTACTAAAGCAATAGCGCTAGCGATGACAAGGGATACACAAACAGCGAATAATAATGCTGCGAGACGTGCGCCGAAAGCAGAAGGACGATCGTAAGGTTGCCATCCGGTGGGGCTTTCCATTTGTAACAACGCTTGATGGGCAGCAGCTAACCCGGCTCGAGGAGCTGCAGCAGGTTGAGGAGCTGCTGCGGCTGTTTCAGAATAATTTCCATTACCGAGAAGATACGAACGTAGTCCCAAAACACTAGCCGCTGCACTGCACCACCAACGCACCAACACTTTCAGCCATGTGCGAGTATGAGATTGTTCAAGTAATGCTGGTAAAATCACCTATTCAAATTGAAAATTGTTTATAAAATGAACAAGCAATAGGCAATTCAATTAACACTTTCCCGACCGCAGATGCTAATATAGCGTTCTCCGATTCTTTTGCACAAACAACTGCAGACGTCCATGTTGCGTCCTCAAATACATTTGACTTTGCTCGTCAATATTCGATTATGCTTCCTTTATACTTCGAAATTTCGACAAAAGATGGAAGGACAAATCAATGAAAAATTAATTAATGATAAAATATATGTATTCTTCTTTTTTTATTTGCAAGGGATAGCGATCATTTTAAAACTTCGTATTTTTTTTACATTAGCTCTTGAAAATGATCTCATCCATGTGTTTATTTAGCGCAACTTATTAGACCTAAGATAAAATGAATTTAATTACTGTCAGTGGTTTTCCACTTTTTTTAAATACTATTCTCTATATAATTATTTGTATGTATTTCATGATTTAATTAATTTAAAAAACGTACGTTTCTTTTTAACATTTGAATACATCCGTATTGAATAATTTCTGAAAGTTTTGTGAAAATTTGTAAATAAATAAAAAGTTATGATGATTTTAGTTAGTTGCGCTGAAGAATGCAATTTTGCGCAAAAACGTGCAGTCGTTGGCATACGTCTAGCAGTTTCAATAGCTGATCGGTAAAGTGTTAAAAAACATAAATAAGCGATAAAAAATATAAATATAAAAATGTGTACCTGCAAAAGTAACAGTTCTAAACTCAATTCGCTCACAGGTGTTTCAGCATGAGACGCTATTATATACGGGAGAAAGCCTGGGAAAAGATATCGAAGGGCTTTAGCCGGTACCCATAACATCAATAGAACGGCGGTACCAAATATTAAGGCTGAAGCAATAAGACTATGTAGATGTCGCAGGATAGGCATATGAATCATTTCCTGAAAAGTTTATGTTGAATGTTATTAATTGTTTTAATAAAAAAATAAATCAATGATAAAACAAAAACAAAAAGAAAAAAACCTGAATCGGGCTAAAGTCGGGATCGTTCAAATTTTTCAAGAACCAAAGGACGCCGGGTCGCAAAACTTCTCTTAGCAAAAGAATGAAAGAGGCAAAATAGTAAACGTATACCATTCCGACCAACCAATGAATGAACATGGAAGTCCAAGGAGCGGCTCCCAAGCTTGTCTCGCGATCTTTCAAAGTGGCGTCGAACAAAGCTAGAGAACAAATGTCCAACCACCAACCGCAAACCAACGGAAGAACGCCGATCTCGACGACGGAAAGCAACGAAACCTTAACCACAACGTAGCACAGTCCGAGCGCTCGGCGAGGCCTCCTGAGTCCCAAGAGTCCCGCCAACGCGTGCAGAACGGCGAGCACGATTCCGATAAGTTTGTACCCGGCCAGAGTCGTCAGGAGCCCTTTGAAATGGGAAGCCTGAACCCTCTCGCCGAGGCCGAGAGCGGTGATCCCGGCGGCGCCCATATGATAAGGACAAAACGCGAAGACGAGAATGAACAGAGTGTTCAAAGAGATGACCCAAAAGACGTGCTCCAAAAAGACCATGGAACCGTCCAATCCCAACAAACGCTCCCACGTGAGCTCTTCTCCGGCGCGGTCCCATTCCATCGGGTTCCAGTTGGGTTCTTCGCCGGCGAGGGCTTCGTCCGGGTCTTGGGCCGGTTGTTGCCTCGGAGCGGGTGCCGGATCGGGAGGCGGAGGGTCGTCTTCGGCTTCTTCGGGAATGACTTGGGGACGAGCTTGTACGTCGGGTTGAGGTTGAGGTGGAAGTTGCGGTTGCTGTGCTTCGGGTTCTAGATCTGGATCGAGTTCTCCGTCGGGGGCGATTCCGTCGGGAGGATGAGGGGCGTTTTCTCGTTCCAGCCATTCCGGTCCGCCCCCGTGCATGATCTGCTCCCTCAACCACACTAATCCTATGAAAGCGAAGAGCGTGCACATGACTACAACGATACCAGAAAAGGCATCCTTAACAAGATTATCGGTGGATAGAATATCCAAAAGATGCGAGAGGAAGGAGTCGAAGTCGTCAGAGAACAAGGCCCTATATATGCGGCAGGCGGTGAGGGGCACGACCCCCAACCAGGCGAGGGCCACCAGGGTGTAATGGCACCAATCCTTGGCGGCGGCGGCCACGGAGGCGATCAGCCCCCCGGCCACGTCGCGCAGGGGCAGGCGCCTCGGCATGTCGGGCGAGTAAATCGGCACGAACGAGAACCTGTGGCCGCACAGCTCGCAGAACTCCTTGCGCGAGTACCGCATCCATTGCACGAGGCACTCCTGGTGG